>JAJJWW010009177.1:0-120036 GCA_023531295.1 Papaver armeniacum
GGGTTGAGGCCGCTCCACTAAAGCACATACGGGACAAGGATGTCTTTCGATTCATGCAGGGAACACATCATATGCCGCTTTGGGGTCCCTGCAGCAATTGTCTCGACAACGGCAAACAATTGCGGGGCAAAAACATAGACTGCTTGTTTAACACTTACAACATCCGGAAAAGCAAGTCCACGCCACTATACCCCAAAGCAATGGACAGGCCGAGATCACAAACAAGACCATCGCCGATAACATGAAGAAGAAACTCGACGGGAATATGGGGAATGGTGTGAAGAGCTTTATAACGTCTTGTGGGCGTATAGGGACAACTCGCGAGGAGGCAACCGGATTGTCGCCCTTCATGTTAACATATGGGACTCGAAGACATCCCCGCCAACGACGAGGCGATGATACCGACCACAAGGACCGAAGCGTGGAGGCGAAACATCTCGGCGGATCTTATCCTGGCTAAACTTGACGATCTAGAAGAGACGAGGGGAGATGGCCGCAAAGATGGAAAATTACCAAATGGAGAATCAACGAGAATACAACAAACGGGTCCGAGCCAAGAGAGTTCACCAGGGCAGTGGTACTAAAACACTTACCTGGCCATGAACGTGACAAGAAAGGCGGCAAACTTGCGCCAATATGGGGAGGACCTTACACAATAGTTGAGAAGGTCGGAGAAGGGGCATACAAGATACTGAAACCGGACGGGAAACCCGAGCCACGACCATGGAACGCAACGCGACTAAAGATCTACCATCCATGAACTCAGGTAAGATATCTTGTCATCTATTTCCGTGAAAGGCCGCGTGGGGTTGGAAATATGACAAGTGCGTCTCGAATGGTCGTTTCGAACAGGCGATGGCATTGTGCAAGTGCCGGGCGACTTACACTAACGCGGACTATTCGAACTCGGGGCGATGGCATTGTGCAAGTGCCGAGGTAGTTCAGGCCCCGGTGGTTGGAAACCCGGCCGACCGTCGAGGCACGAGTACTCTGGCGATCGAGCAGTCAACATTGCTCTCCTCGCAAGTGGCCGAATCACTTGCCCAAGAAGATTAATCGATAACTTCTTGGGGTGTCGATCCCATAGAAATTAGGCGAGACCAACACCCTTCCACCGATCTCAAAAGACGGTGATGAGATGCCTCGGTCCAGACATGGCATCGGGCCAGATGACCCTCCTTGTTGAGTGCGTCGACGTAAACGGCATTTGTGACTAACGTATCTGTTCATACAGGCATTCATAACAAGACCACGACAGAAAACCACATATGGGCAACTCAGCATAAATAAGGATAATAATGTCAGTAGTATCATAGCACCAACAGCAAGAAGAAAAGCAAACAAACCGAGCGACGCAAAGACCCCATAGCAAGTTATGCAAGAAATTAAAAAGGTGTTCAAACGAATTACAACCCGAGGAAAAGGGCAAGATAGCGACGCAAGCTACAAAAAACATAATCACTCTTTAGAGGAAATCGGACCCGGATGATCTTCTTGGGCAACATCTACTCGCTTCTTATCAAGCACCGCTTTCACACCGGCCCTAACCTTTGAGACAAGCTCGTCATTGAACTTCGTCTTCTCGGGAAGAAGGTCCTCTCGCTAGCGCGCCGACGCCGCTTTTGCGGTGGCCACCTGGTCGAGCAATTGAGCCTCCCTCCCTTTCGACGGATGTTTTCCTCCTCCAACGATGCCGTCTTCTTCTCGCTTCATTTGCAAAGGCAACAAGAATGGTCGGTCACACAATAGCAAAAGAAGAAACCAACGCGGAAAGCACAACATAAAGCACACCACCTTCTAACAAAGGGGCAATTATTCTAATAGACTCTCGGACTCGGATAGGCTACACTCGAGAGATGACATCTTCGAAGAAAGCTCAAGGAATCGCTGTTCGTTAAACTCGTTAGAGGGGCAATACTTCTTGTGATCACTCCATTCCTCCCTCTGTCGAGAGTGGGCGGCCTGCAGACCCGACAATTGGGCACGCACCCAATCCAACTCCTCAGAAACCTTTCCAAACTCCTTGAGCTTCTCAAGGGCCTCTGCTACGCTTCTCGCAGCGTCCCTCTCCCCAAGATCCGAAGGCGATCTCGCATGCGATCTCGGACCTGAAGTCTTAGCCGACCACATTGAACTTCTAAGTTATCTGCCAATAACGTTTTATCACCCGCTATGCCTTGGAAATGAGCTAGGTCCGCCCTCAAGTTATCAATTTCCTCGGGGATATACTCAAAAGTCTCATAGCGATGGAGCTTGGACTGAAGATCTTCGATATCGGTTTCTAAGCGATCAATCTTAGCATCCTTATTAACTATTCTCTCACGTAAGTTCGAAACGTGGTCTCGTTCTATGTTAACTTCCCTTTTAACAAACGGCACCTCGTGGCAAAGATCGGCCTCCGCACTAGAAAATTCGGCTAGGCAGGAGTACCGAGCTTAGAAATTGGCACTACAAGATCAACCATAACCGGTAGAGAGTAAAGCGATTACCTTGGGCCTCGGCCGGCTCCTTCTCCAACCTCCGAGTTCGCTCCCGTTCTTGCCGCAACAAGAGACGAAGACTCTCCCTCCTCGGCGGCCTCACGGCGCCGGATGGCGCATTCAACAAAATGAGCGGTTGGTCTCCTAACGAACAACACCGACGCGGTCAGCACTTAACAAAAACATAAGAAGCAACACTCAAACAACTCTACTCACCCAGATCACAAGTACCCTCCAGAGGCCTCATACAACGAGACAAAGACTCGATCTTTCCTCATCGACAAAGAGGCAAAATCGGGAGAAATAAGTGCACCAAGCGAGTTGCACATGGGGCCCAGATGGTGAAAGAGGTACTGCTGCCTAAGTCGGGACCACGGAAGGACTAGTCTTCGGCGCCGATCCTTGACAGCAACACCCCCGCATCACGGCCCTCCACAAGGTTCCCACCACCACCCGATTTCTCCACTTGTCCCGACTTCTCCTCATTGCCGAGGGTTTCATCCTCATCGCCGAAAAGCTCCTCATCATCATCACCTTCAGAGACAACATATACAACGCCATCGGCAAGAACAACCCCCTCGTCAACTACTTCCCGGGCCACAATCTTTTCCTGGCAGGCACACCCTCCTTGGGTTCCTTACTTTGTCCCCTTGGACTTATCACCTACAAGGGTAGATGAAACATCAAAAGGTTTCGAGGTGACTTCCTCGGGAAAAGTGACAAGGGTAGACGGTCATCGGGATCCTCACCATCCTTTGCCGAGAAAGTAGGAGTCTTGTCAACCTCGCCTTCTCGCGCATGAACCGACGTCGAACCATGCAAGGCAACAAATAGGGGCACGTACATGTACGTCAAATAAAAAATGATGAATATATTTGTTACCTTCCCTGTCTCCTCCGCGGCCTCGCAATCCTATCTCTTCCGATGAACGAAAACCTCGTAAGGAGTACCCGGGACTTGGTCCGGAAAACACCAAGACAAAATATCACCCCACAAATCGCCCGAGCCGATCAACCAAACCGTAAAAAACAGAGAAAAAGTATACTTACCCGATCGACATTGATTACCTTAAAGGATAAAACTCGGGAGGAGGAATTTGCCGCTCAAGAGAGGACCAGGAAATAACCGGTGGAACCCGATCCCAAGCCGAGTCATTAGTATGACGGGCATGCTTGTTGAGCTCTTCCCTCGGGATCCTCATCTAAAAGAAGCCTCCCAACACCGTCGGGAAGAGTTTTATGGCGATGAGGACTAGCAAAGAAACCCAAGCGAGATCGCCATTAGTAGTGGTCCCGCTCCGATAATTGTTTCGGCGAAGCCGGGCGGGAGTATAGTCACTCGCCCGGGAAGGATCGTAGGTGGACCAAGCAAGCAGGAGAACACTCGCCCCGCCGCGCCTCTCCCACTGGGACAAGATGCGGAAGGTATTGCCATTCCACCGAGCCAAAAGCGCGGCACGGACGAATCTTGGAGAGAGCCTCGTACCAAAATGGACGACTAGGGTCGTACAAAGTGGGAAACGCATCCGAGCTCACTGGCCCCTGGTAACAATGGTCGCCTCGGCCGAATGGGGAAACCTCGTAACATCATCTTTCTCAAAACACCCTTCTGGCCCGACAAGAGCTCGACGTCATATCCATGAAGATCGAACTCGCCCTTCAATCGCTGAACGTATCGCTCATCCGAGCGAGATCCTTGGGAGCCCTCTTGTCGACCTACAAGAAAACGAAGATGAGTTATCAGGAAAAATAGAATCGAGAGCGCGGTAATCATACTTGGAAGGACTCTCTACGACGAACAAGGAATCAAGCGATACGCCGTCGTCGTCGGAAAACACATAACTCACACACCTTCTTTCCGTCATTTGAGGAGTTGAAGAGGCCATGCAAACTGATAAGAAATACGGCAGAAGAAGCAAAAGTACGACCGGAACCGGAGACTGCAACGGCGACGGAGACGGAGACGGAGACGGAGAAGACGACGGATAACGGAGAAGGAAGGGAAGAAGTTTGTTGAGGAATTAGCCAGCAGCAGCGAAAGGAGGGTGAAGGAAAGATGAAGATGCAGAGGAGATGAAGGAAAGATGAAGATGCAGAGGAGATGAAGGAAAGATGAAGATGCAGAGGAGATGAAGGAAAGATGAAGATGCAGAGGAGATAAAGGAAAGATGAAGACGCAGAGAAGATGGAAAAAAGGGAACGAAGTTGCAGAGAAAGAAATAAGAGGGAAACTAGGTTCGAGCGCTGGGTTTATAAACTCCTCCCGTGGTAACCGGCAGAGAAGGTGAACCGGTTGAAGTAACTGAAGCGAGTGGGAACAAACATGCGTGAAAACGGCATGACCGAGGACGTGGGAAGACGAGGCGGTTATTCTTCCCCACGTGTTGACTACACGAGTGAAAGAAGGGGCATAAATGTAGGAGTAAATAATCCACAGGGACAGGTGGAACGATCCTAAGCCATGGCGTACCAGAGCGAGCATGCATCTAGAACACCGGATCGCTTCTCCAAATCTGGGGCGTGAGGAAAGAGGAGCCGAAAGTCGAAGAAAAAGAGGAAAAGTTGTGATGCGATAGACATCGGGTCTTTGGAGCCATAAATGCCCGACAAGGTTGGTAAAGAGATAAGAAGGACTCGGCCAAGGAAGACTCGGCCAGGGATCCCAAGGGCGACATTGATTACCCCCAAACGGACGACACCGAGCGACTTCAGATAGCGGAGGCAGACATCACTCGGCTTAACGCACCGGCCCGAACAAATATGAACACCCGGCCGAGACATCGACCGATCACCCGAGAGGAACATCGAGGAAGCTACGCTAGGCCTAACACCGAAGTACTGGTGTATCACCACTTGTAACTATAAATAGAGACCATGTAGAGAGGAAGAACCCAAGCAAGAAGTGAGGAAAGAGAGCATACTAAAGGCATTGAGAGAGAAATCCGTCTTGTAACCTTGAATCGAGTAATAAGATCTTCTTTATACCCCGTGGACGTAGGTAATCATGCCGAACCACGTACATCTCGTGTTCTATTGCTTCTCTTGTTTGTCTTGTTTCTTTGTGTATGCGTCTAGTTACCTTTGGATGTAGAGGTAGGATTTTCTACATCTACATACAGCAATCGGACAGCCAAGTGAAGCGGTGTTTCCCGACAGTCAATCACCCCAGACATTGCATCTTCCTTGGCTTCTCTCAAGACATTTCCAATCTCAGCTGAATTGACCACAGCCAAGTATATTCTCTTGTGACCACAGCCTTATGCACTGGAGTGTGCGCATATTTTGTGATATCAATTCTTGACATATGTTTTGAGAAATTCAAATGGTTCCGGAGTGGTGTGTAAAATCTCAATTCCGATTCAAGGACGTCATCCAGAATGTGTAACTAATTCCGAAGGAAACTGTTTTTCGAAATCGCAAATCCAATAAACTCAAAATGAATAAAAAGTTAATTAAAATTTCACCTGTTTATTGCTGTTGTCTCCAAAATCTTAAGCAAACTAATAAAAGTTACGAGCTTCTTCTTATGAAGCCACCTAATCTCTATTTCTCTCTAGAAAAGAAAACGAATAATAAGAAGAAGTGATAAAATGAATACTTTTATGATCCACAAAACAGTTCATAATTCATAACAAACATACCATAGATCCTAATTAAACAAATGCTAGAGGATTTTGTATCAAGATTAATATTACCCCTGTAGTAAGTTCAAGAGACACTTTTACAAAGCGGACGGATTCAAAATTCTAAGAGGTACCACATCAATTTTCATTCCAAAGACCCTAAAAAACACACACCCCTTTTCTAGAGGACATATCTCAGATCGAGCTTCTTGGTTTTCATGGTATATCAGCTTCTTGGTTGCGGATGCCATTTGGTGATGCTTCATGAAATTTCCAAATAATTGAACTAGATCTAGATCTTGGTTTTGCAGTTGTTGCTCAAACTTCATTTGCTCAAGGGAAAGGCTTAAGAGTAAAGACATACAAACTGAAACAAGACTTCCTGAGGCCAAATGGAGACTAGGTAAGATGGGTTAGGTAATCACAAAAATTTGAGTCTTAACAAGAGATTACATACAGATTAATTAGATCATAAATTAAAAGAAAACTAACAAGAAAAACTGGAATTGACAAAACTTGTCATACTTAATTTTTATATATTGGGGAAATTGGCACACTTAGAGATGAAGAACTTGTGGAGTGGAAATGATTAGACTAGCGGATCACTTTTTGTGCATCTCAGACATGGTAAAGACTGTCATTATGGTGATGTCTAAGCTCCTCCCGAGAAGAAAAATGAAAATAAAAAAGATTCAACTACCTAACAAAAATAAATTATCATTTTGAGAGGAGAAATCATAGTGCTGCTTGTTGTTGTTGGTGATGTTGAACCACCTCCAATAGTTTCTCCCATGATTTTGTTGCTGCTGATAGATCTAATCTATTGGTGTTTGCCTTTAGGGATGGGATTTTTTAGCAGATAGAAGAAGGAGCCGCAGTTTGGATCCATTAGGAAAAACTTATGCTACTTATAAGGGATGGAATCGAGATGTACCCGTTTGGCTTAGGGATTCACTTATCACCATCCATTTCAAGTCTATTATATGATCCAACAGCTGCTGCTGCTTATTCTTTAACTGACCGTATTGGTGACCTAAATTTGTGTCATGACTTGTTTGATTGATGCACGTGGAGAACCTTACCGGGTTGGATTTTTTTTTCAAGGTGTCACGATGTTTACTCATTTAAGTGCTAGGTACTTAAAGTTACCACAATCCATAAAAGCGAGGCTCATCCATCTTGCTGAAATTTTACACATATACCGGGGTGTCAATCGACATCTCCAATAAGTTTACGGAAGCGAGGCAGGGGAGCCAAAATTCCCAAATACAAGAAGCAAACCATACGGCTGTACCAATCACCAGGACAGTCATTTGCATTGTAGTGAATTGTACATGCGCATCTAACGGCAGGAACAAGACTGTGTTGAGATGACTAGCCCCCGTCGACAGGTTAATGCATTACCTGATTAATTTCTGCATCAGACTTGAGGACACTTCATTGACAGTAGGAACAAGACTATGTTGAGATGACTAAGTTTCCTAATTCTGAGATATACTGTAGTCGTGTATTGGTACCTAAGTCAAGTTGTAACTCAAGTCGGCCATTTCTAAGAAACATGTGTGTACGCCTAGGGATAAGTCACCCATAGCCGGTGGTGCTTTATTGAATCATATAAACATCTATTTTCCCCATCAAACTCGGCAATGAGGTAACTTCACCGCAACTCGATAATTTTAGTTAGGCTATGTGATACGACCTAAAACAAACATGCAACAAATATATGGAAGAGAGTGAACAAGCAAGATAGCAGCAACAAATTTCTTTGTAGCACTAACTCTCTGTGTTGCAAAGAAGCAAAATGGACAGTAGGTAAAATTTAATTACTCATCAGCCTTAATTTTCGATTCTAAGACCACCAAAAATGATGATGAGCTGGATGAGCTACTGGAATGCAATTCAAACAAATATCGCAATTCAAGAAATTGTAAAAACGGTATTCATTATCTGCATCTCCATTCTCCAAAGGAGATAATCCTATGAAATCAAGGAAACCCTTTTTGAATATGTGAAATAAAGACATTGAATCTAGGTGTGCTTTTACTACACTCAGATTACAACTTCATCAATTAAAAAAAAAAAAAAAAAAAAAAAAAAACTACTTACTTATTGGGTTAATTGATCGGCACACATAAAAGCAAACTATGGAGATAAAGAAACAAATGGAATGCAAATGATTAAACTAGCAGATTCAGTTCTTATTCTACTGAGGTGAAACTGAATCTTCAATTAGCCGACAAATTATGGAGATGAATGAGATGAAAGTTGAAAAAGGAATACAGCAAAATCTTTAACCGGAGATTATGAGAAAAATACAGGTAGATGAGAGAAGAAAATGAGAGAAAAGACTTAAAAATTAAGATTGTGAGAGGAGATATCATTATGCTAATACAATGCTTGTTGTTGATGCCAATAAATTACCACTACTTGCTTCTGGAATGATTTTGTAGTTGCAGATCTGTTCTTTTTTTCTTTTTCTTTTGAGGGTTCCTCTCCTTCTCCACAGAAACAATGGAGGCGCTGTCATCTACAGAAAACTATACTATACGACTACTTACAGGGTTAGAGGATCTGCCCTCAAATTTAGGGTTAGCATATACAATAACTTATAACCATGTGATTAAACATTATCATTTGATCGAACGGGCGTAAAGTAGAATATGACAGAACCAAGTTTTTGACAGTTGACTGAAGTAGTCAACCCATCTAAACAGTAAAAAGTAATTATAACGTGATATGTCCAAATATTTCTGGGCAAGAAAAATCTCCACAACAAAACTGGTTTTAATGACTTTTTTCGCGCTCGCGGAAGAAACAAAATTTTAGATAAGCAAGAACTTGAAACCAGCATCGTTCAATTATGGTCCTATGAAATGCGGCTGCTTTCGGATCATCGTTGGATACTACATATTGTAAAAGAATGTCCTCTCTGCTAATCGTTCTTATTTAAATCCCATAACGAGGAGGGTTATTTTGATTTCTAATGCATCATGTCCGCGTTTAGATGATTTAATAATTTTCGGATAATAAAAATTTTATTTAGTATAAGAGCAAAAAAGAAAAAACCTCTTATACACCTTTCGGCGCATCAAGAACTTCCTTGGTTTCCCGATATCAACATAAATGGTTAAGCCGTCCCCGTCGGCTACTTCTTTTGCATACACCAAATGGTAATTCCCAAATGTGAGATCCAACTTGAAACATTTACAGCATTATCTTACCCGAAATTTTCTTATTAATTCGAATATAACTTTTTCGGATCATGGAGGAAAGCCTTTTACTGTTGGAATGTCAATTTGATGCTCATGCAGAACCAGTAGAAGACCACACCTTATTAGTGGCACACAAAGGAGGTGACTACGATGAAAATTGTACATGGGTGCTTGATACAGGAGCAAGCAATCATATGTGCGGCACGAAGGAGAAGTTCGTGGAGCTTGATGACTCAGTTTCCGACAACGTGACGTTTAGAAATGGAGCGAAGACTCCGGTGAATGGTCTTGGAAAAATTTTGATTCGATTAAAAAATGGAAGCCATCAATTTATTTCTAATGCTTATTATGTCCCTGACGTAAAAATGAATATATTAAGTTTGGGATAACTCTTCGAAAAAGGCTATAGGATGAATATAGAGAACCTTAGTCTTTTCATAAGAGAGGAAAACTAATTGCCAAAGTGCCAATGACGCGAAATAGGATGTTCTATCTGAACATTCAAAATGACGTCGCAAGATGTCTGACTGCTTATGTAAAAGACTTGTCATGGTTCTAGCATCTTAGGTATGAACACTTCAATTTTGGAGGATTAAAATTACTGTCCAAACAAAATATGGTTAGAGGTTTGCCAAGCATAGACCACCCGGATCAACTTTGCGAAGGATGTTTACTTGGGAAATATTTAAGAAAAAGTTTTCCTAAGGAAACTTTTTCAAAAGCCACAAAACCACTGCAGTAGATTCAATCAGATGTTTGTGGACCAATAAAGCCAAGCTCGTATGATGGTGTTGATGGTGGTTTTTAAACAAGGGGTAAAATCGTAAAACCCCATGACCTAGTGTTACCCGCAACACATTAACTAAGAGCATTCAACTCAGGTGTAAATAATTAATAGGGGTATTTTTTTAAAAATACAGTTAGGGTTTTCGACCACACGTAACCCTAATTCCAAAACCAAGCCGCATCTTTGCGCACCATGGCAACAATGCCAAACCAAGCCGTGACATGCAAGCGCACCATGGCAACAATGCCAAACCAAGCCGCACATCGCGCACCATGGCAACAATGCCAAACCAAGCCGCACACCGCGCACCATGGCAACAATGCCAAACCAAGCCGCACACTGCGCACCATGGCAACAATGCCAAACCAAGCCGCACATTGCGCACCATGGCAACAATGCCAAATCAAGCCGCACGCGCACCATGGCAACAATGCCAAACCAAGCGCACTTGGCTGCGCGCACTATGGCAACAATGCCAAATCAAGCCGCATATCGCGCACCATGGCAACAATGCCAAACCAAGCCGCATTAACGCGCACCATGGAAACAATGCCAAATCAAGCCGCATACAGCGCACCATGGCAACAATGCCAAACCAAGCCGCATATTGCGCACCATGGCAACAATGCCAAACCAAGCCGCACACCGCGCACCATGGCAACAATGCCAAACCAAGCCGCACACTGCGCACCATGGCAACAATGCCCAACCAAGCCGCACACCGCGCACCATGGCGCAACGCCAAAACCAAACTACATATCGCACTCATTGCAACCATGCCAAACTAAGCCGCTATGCCATTGGCCCACGCCAAATATAGCGCCCTAGGCTTGTAAAACGTGCAACTAGGTCAACATGGCCGTACGTGCCATTGGCACATGCCAACACGTATCACATGCCATATTTCCAAGCCGCTATGCCTTTGGCCCACGCCAAATATAGCGCCCCTAGGGCTTGCAAGACTTGCAACTAGGTCAACATGGCCGTACGTGCCATTGGCACATGCCAACACGTATCGCAGACATATTTCCAAGCCGCTATGCCTTTGGCCCACGCCAAATATAGCTCCCTAGGCTTGCAAGACTTGCAACTAGGTCAACATGGTCGTACGTGCCATTGGCACATGCCAACACGTATCGCAGCCATATTTCCAAGCCGCTTGCCGTTGGCCCACGCCAAATATAGCGCCCCTAGGCTTGCAAGACTTGCAACTAGGTCAACATGGCCGTACGTGCCATTGACACATGCCAACACGTATCGCAGGCCATATTTCCAAGCCACTATGCCTTTGGCCCACGCCAAATATAGCACCCTAGGCTTGCAAGACTTGCAACTAGGTCAACATGGCCGTACGTGCCATTGGCACATGCCAACATGATGTTGGCATGTGCCATTGGCCCACGCCAAATATAGCGCCCTAGGCTTACCAGACTTGCAACTAGGTCAACATGGCCGTACGTGCCATTGGCACATGCCAACACGTATCGTGGCCATATTTCCAAGCCGCTATGCCTTTGGCCCACGCCAAATATAGCGCCCTAGGCTTGCAAGACTTGCAACTAGGTCAACATGGCCGTACATGCCATTGGCACATGCCAAACACACACGCTCGATAGCCTAACTTGCAACCGTGCAACCTACCACCAAGGCATTCCGCACATGCCATTGGCACATGCCAAACACACACGCCGGGTAGACTAACTTGCAAACCGTGCAACCTACCACCAAGGCATTCCGCACATGCCGTTGGCACATGCCACACACGCCACTAGCAGCTCGGCATTACCACTTACGCTCGAGGTGCAACTCGCAACGAAGGCATTCCGCACATGCCATTGGCACATGCCACATGCGTCCCTAGCAAGACCACTTGCACGCAAGATGCAACCAACACTCGAGACATCAACACAAGGCGGGGATGCTTTCTGGGGTTTTGGTTTGGCGGTCACAACATGCGGCGTACACTACGCTCACATTAAGAAAGCGTGAAAAGGAATAAAGCGGTCAAATAAATGAGGAAATAATGGTGAAAACGTTTTCACCCATTAACACCATGCGGTTACCACCTCCTCCCACTATTTCACCCTTTACTCTCTTCCTTCATGAGGCCGAGGCACGTTTCAATCTCGACTTGTATAAATAGGTCTTACCTATTTCACCAGACAACAAGTCTCGGTCGGAGAAAATACTACACTCTCGTAAAAGGCAACTTTGCAAGCTCTCCCAAAAGCTTCTACCTCTTGCAAGCTCCCAAGCTTTCACTTTCGATACAAGTCGAGATACTACTCTCCTAATTATTCGGCCTCAACACCTTTCTTTGCTTCCCTCCCCAAATCAACCATTCTCTCACTGTGTGACCTAAGCAAGTCCGGGAACGACCATTTCTTGGTTTAGGCCGGACTTGTCTGGTTGATCTCTCGAATCTACAAAGTGCTCACGTGCAGCACATTTGTTTAGGGTTTGAACCAGTTTCTCACTCACCTATCGAATTTACCGAAATCGGCAGAAACGATTTTTACCCATAAACTGATGGAAATAACTGTTTCCTCATATTTGTCGACGATTTTAGTCGTAAAACATGGGTTTATTTCTTGAAACAAAAATCGGAGGACTTTTCCTATTTCAAGAAAATTTAAATCCTTGTGGAGAAAGACAACGGATTTGAAATTGTGGCTATGAGATCAGACATAGGAGGTGAATTTACTTCGAAGAAGTTTGAAGCTTACTGTCAAGAAAATGGAATCCGTCGGCCTCTTACGAAAAGAGAAACAAAACAATTTTCAACATGGCCCGGAGTATGTTGAAGAGCAAGAAATTACCCAGGGAGTTTTGGGCTGAAGCAGTTGATTGTGCGGTTTATTTGATGAACCGGTGTCCCACGAAAAATGTGCGGAACATGACTCCTCAAGAAGCGTGGAGTGGAGTTCAACCCGACGTTGGGCATTTGCGAGTATTCGGAAGTGTTGCATATGCTCGTGATAAGAGTGCCAAGTATATATTCATTAGTTATAACTCTCGATCCAGGGGATACAAGTTGTATGACCCGACCAAGCAAAAGGTCGTCGTAAGCATATATGTGGATTTCACAAGAAACTTGTCTTAATACTCTTCGAGGATTATACATTTTACAACCTCCATGTTGAAACAACGGTCCATTATACGCCGCAACAGGTGAGAAATCAATAACCTCAACATCCTCCTCGTCTTCATCTGATGGAATGGTGTAAGGATGGAAAACCACATCTTCCCTTTGTTAACTTATCCAATGTCTCCCTCAAATCCAACACCTTTTTTTTCTTATTCTTTTCCTGTGAGTTCAAAAATTCATATTTACCAGTTGTAGGCTTCCCAAAAAAAACTTGTCAAAAAAAAACTTTAACTAGCCGGTTGGCATATGCTTTCATATGGAATCAAATTTCTACATTATTCAACAGAAAATGAAGTGCTTCAATTCAGATAATGAAATTACATTAGCTTCCAACTCAAGGAGAATGGACATAATTGTTGCAAGGGAAATTCATAATGGTAGTTACAGAGAGAAATTAATTGTCTTAATCTGTACCCGGAAATATAAGCGACTATACTAGTAGCTCGCATAAGCGACATAGTAGCTTTACTGTACTGCGGAAACATAGGGTACGGAGAATAGTAGTGAAGTGATATCCGGACTAGCTCGACCTCCATTTATCACATCTAGGTCACATTGATGACATACTAGTTGGTTTCCTAAAATCGTTACCAAAAATATGATAGTATTATCTTTGCAACTCTTTTAATACCATGATCACCATATTGGTTGTCTTGGAGCAGCGTTTTCTTGTGTCTGGCATTCCCCTGTTGAAGTTGAAAACATAATAGGTGTATTAATAAACATTCAATTTGAGGAATCTATTGAGAGGAGAAAACATGCTTTTGAGATGAATAAGATGGAAACACAAGCGAAATTTGATGAAAATATGACATACTTTAGAGAGGAAAATTCATAATGTTGTATTTCATTCATAACCCCTGAATTGCAAAATAAATTTTACACATAATTTCAAGAGAAACCAATGGAATTGTGACACACTTTTGAGGTTTTCTTTGATAAATGGGGAATAGAACTAGATTTTTATAGGAACCAAACACTAACGAACAAGCCGACAAATTTAGATCTAGACTCATGGCGAGTGCATCCAAAGTAGTAAGATTAAAATAGGATGTTGCAATTGACATTAATGCGCACTTTGTGCGACAATTTTCACATGGCTTTCGGTTGGAAACATAAATCTCAGTCACATATCTCTAGTGTTACAAACAAATGCTATCCGAAGTACTACTACTTGCTCTTCCCATATCTTTTACCCATCCAACACCCTAGCTAACTTTCAAGGGATGCGGTATAAGCTTTTACAAGTTGTTCATTTAGGATAGACTCGCTACCAGGCTACTCAGGATCGGCAATGTAATGAAAATTAAGTGAAGCAATTAAAGTAATACTTCACGAATACAACAAAAGTTCGGTCACTCTAGAGTTTACAACTAGACAGAACTAGTTTAGAGTATGCCACCTGAATGATAAGACGAGCGAGAGAAGAACTCCTCGGTTTGATTCAAATGCTTCGAATGATGTCTGATTAGAATCTAAGTTTGCAACCACATCCGAGTGCTCTAAGAAATGTTTGGTGTGCCTTGTTGCCCAGCCGGTCTTGAGGATCAAACATCTTCATATCCTCTCAAATGAAGCTAAAACACACAAAATACGGTTGAATAAGACTAAACCTGCCCTCCGACCCATAAAACCGATAAATTCACTAGCTAAGAAACCCTTGTATATAGTAATTTAAAAATAAATTGTACGATTCCATGTCACCAATCTCACTCTTCAAACTTAAAAGCAGGTGAATCAAGAAAATTTCAATCTGACTACAGGGGCAGCTCATTACTACTAAAACTTCACGTAGCATTAACCTTGAGTTAATCTTAGCCAAAGCTTAAGTACATAACTAGACCTTAAGCGGGATTAATACCAACCCGACTTCACTTAAGTGAATCCGGGTTTGCTCCTAAACCATTAAAATAAAATAAAAATAATAATATATATATACCCTTCTAAGCAGTATCACTATTGCATAAGAACCAATCATTGTCGTTATTGAATAAGGGCGATATAATGCACAGGGTAAAAGTTTCATATTGTTCCGAAGCGCGAAATTGAGTGAACGAGGAAGTTAGAAACTGACTCTTCAAGGATCATTTAAATGCTACACAAGGGGTGAATGGCCATCTCATTTGGAGGATTAATGACCCAGATTGGGCTGCTCTGCGATCTTTTAGGTTGAGAACTCAAAGCTTCTTGCCTTCCTGGAGGTCCTTTACAAATTGTATCGGATCTTTCAATTGTGCCCTTCTCTACTCAGCTCCTCATGATCACCTGCCATATATCCTAGAAGATATATGAAAACAGTAATGATATTAGTACATAAAAGATATAAAATCCTAAATGTACAACCAGGACATATTACCTTTTTATCTGACTAGTAGACACTCATATGGAACATAGGAACCTTTACAAAATTAAAAGTCTCACAATTGCAATCAGAGATGAACCAAGGGTGTAAATACACCTAAAAGTTTTCAAGTACTTACTATCGGTGAGTCATCGTTACTAATCAATCTAGAAATGCATTTAATATATCTCAAGGAGTTTCATAAGAGGGTTAATCCATTATTCCATCAAGATCGAAGCACTTGTCTTCCCTTTTCCAACCAAAAATTGATCTAATTAGATCGGTTGTTTTCTCTTAGCATCGCGAAGAATCATGGGTAAGGTATTTTTGAAGTTTGCATTCCATGGTTTTATGCATCTACTGCGCACCAAATAAAAGTCATGATTTCAAGAAGAGATACATGGTTTTCATGGTATCCATAAAATAAAAAAGAATGCAAAGGGTGGCAATAAAAGAAAATGAATTTAGTTAGAAATCCAGTTGCATCCTAAATACTACAGTACTCGGACGCAACATAGTTTGTAGAGCCCTCCTGAATACAGTACATTACTAGAAAACTACATCGTAAATGTTTGCAGATACACAAAAATATCAACTCTTAAGTAACCCTTAACAATCCAAGACTTTAGACAAATTCCTTCACACTAAGGACTACCTAAATGACATGTTTTTTATTCGCTAAACCAAAATTAATGTCAAAAAAAAAAAAAAAAATTACTTGTAACCAAATTATACAACACTATCACGACTAATTTGACAGTTTAACTTTAAAATCTTACAAATGCTCTCTTATACTTCTTCTCCACCATGAATTAAGCTTTTACGAGGCTGCAGTTTATCTGTATTTCGCTAGAGGCGGCGGGAGGGGAGAGGTGGCGCTGAGATTACTCCCCTCTGAGGAGTAGTCGGCTTTGACGGATTTCCACCCCAAATCTCTACATAAGAAGAAATCAATTAAAATTAGTCATTAAGAATCAAATTTGAAAACTGGAGGATTTTAGTACTACTTTGATACTTACTCTTCTGATTTTACAACTACTTTTTCCTCATATGAAATGAAGACCCCGTCCAACGCTTCGGAGGATCGCACTTTAAGAGAACTCAATTTCCGAATCCGCTCAAACCAAATACCCAAATCAGACCATTTTCTCTTCCTCTCTCCATGGTATATGAAACACAAAACCCAAATTCCGCTCATAACCCATTGGTGATGCTGGTGGTACTGAAGATAATTGTGGTGGTGGTGGTGGCGGCGATGGTTAATGGAGGAGTGCAGGAGGAAGGACTATAGCGATGCGCCACCGTAAAGCTGGTAGGAATTGCTCGATCTGGTTTTTTTATAAGGTGTTAATCTCAACAAACCCTAACACCTTATATCGGAACACTAAATGGCCCATGAGACAAGACGAGGCACGGCATCAGCACTACGTGGGGTTCTACATTCTAGGCACAACATCAAGCCCGTGCCAAACGCTCAAAACAATGTACTGCCGATTTTTTTTTTATTATTTCTTATGCAAATGTAAAAAAAATTTAGTAGCAACATTCAAGTACATAAATGAGTCAGGTAACATTCACCGATATTTTGGGGACACAAGTTGCAATGAAATTTGACTGAAGTACATTAAACTCACTTATCAAGGACTGACTGAACTTTTTATAAATTCGTAAGCATTACCTTAATCATTTTCGTGTGAATTTACTTTGGAGTGTGTTTGTTTGATGGCACAACTGAATATTTTAATGTTTTAATCAGCAGGCAGTGCTAATTGATGGAATCTTTAATTATGAGTCATAAGAAAACCAGATGAAGGTCATACTCTTGGCGATGAAAGGCTAACCATTTGAGCTTCATGAGGACCGATCCAGAAGGTAGATTTATCTTTTACGTGAAGATGTTGCCGAGGCATTTGAGGTTGTTCTTCATAAAGGAGAAGTTTGGCCATGTCCAGTTCAGAAGACCACCAACCCCCTCACTTCAAAACCATCTCTGAAGATTTTGATATCTGGTAGAACAGGGTGGATAGTGTCCTTGGGAAGATCTCTGAGAAACAAGGTATAGCATATGAATACAGAAGCAGGCGTCTCAAGGAATGGTCCACGCTGGTGGCTGATTTTCCGAAGCTCAAGTATACTCATGTGTTTCGATGCTGCGGGTGTGACTTTTCCACCAAGCTTGACCAGTGTGAGGATCACAGAACTGAGACCACAATGATCAAACCTTTTAGTACCTTGACTTTGTCAGATGTTTGTAGACAGACTGGATTGCTGATGCTGAATAACCATAAGGCTCGAGTGTCGGATTCAAGGAGGAGGACGTAACAGTTACTGAAAAAATATGACAATGTTTGCACTCTCACGTTCTGTATGTTCATTACTACACTCTAGTTTTCAGTGATACTCCCATGTTCTAGCCTTGTTCATTACGAGATAGAGGGAAAACTCAATATCTACTACACTTGGAAGCTCATTACTACTAAAACTTCTTAAGTACACAACTAGACCTTAAAACAGACCTCAATCATGGTTGTTACCAACCGATCTTAACATCTTAAGCTAAGTGAATCCTGATTTGCTGAAAACCATATATAAGAAAACAATAATTTTATACCCATCTAACGAACTATCATTTTTGCATAAGAACCAATCAGAAGTTAGAACTACAGATCATTATCAATATTGCGCACGGGGTAAAAGTTTAATATTGTTACTGTAATGCCTTGAAGCTAAGGAATTGAGCTAAATGGGAAAGTTAGAGGTAGCTCTTAAAGTATCATTTCTATACAAAGGGGTGAATGGCAATTTTAATTTGGACGATTAATGACCCAGTTGCTTGTGCTCTCTCGTTGGGTTGAGATCTTGAAGCTTCTTGCCTTCTTGGAGGTCCTTTAAAAATTGGATTGGATCTTTCACCTGTGCCCTTTTTCACTACTTGTCTCCTCTGGAACAACTGTCATATATCCTAGAACATATCAAATCAGTAATGATGTTAGAACATAAAAGACATCCAATCCTAAAAGTACAACCAGAAAAGTTATTAGACCTTTTACCAACAGTAGAGAAACATAAATCTCTGTTCATTTAGGATGGGTTCGCTACAGGCTACACACAGAATCTAGCAATGTAATTAAGTAAAACAATCAGAGATGCTCTATAGGTGTAAGTCCACCAAAAGGTATTAAGTGAATTGTCATTGTATAACCTAGCAATATATGGCGAGCACATTACTCTAACAGAAGTCTTGTACAGTTATGATACAGGAAAAAAATGAAAAGTGTTGGTATAAATCATGAGAAGTTTCTGTTTCATTGCTATCTTATGATTCAATTATATCTAGCAGGACGTAATATAACATCCCTCTGTTCTATGTTTCAGATGGCCAAAAACTTCTTAGAGTACATGGATAATACTACATACACAGACCAGCTAAGTAGAACAATATGTCAATATTCATTGGGAAAAAAATCCCCACTAACAATTTGTTACTGAGGATCAAATCAGAAACAACTTACATAAACCAATGAAAACGGAACTTACTAATGAGAGGAGGAGTTATTATAGCAATCAAATAACCATATCATTCCCCAGACCTCCAGTTTTATGTTAATACCTGCAAATCTTTTATCCAGCTTGAAACGAAATTGCAGGATGACTGGATGAGGCAAAATCACATAATAACATATACTTCAAGTCTTCAAGCTGTTTTTATTGGTATATATGCAAGAGGTTATGTAGGAGAATTCATCCATTAAGTCATCAGCACAATCTCTTTAAGCCTTTCCAACTAAAATTTCATCCAATTATGTCACTTGCTTTCTTTCAGCATCGCAATTTTAGGAAGAGTAATGTGTAAGGCATTTTGAAGCTACTGCATTCCGTGGTTTTATGCATCTCTGCAAAATATAAGTCATGATATAATATACGTTCGCGGAACAATTTCAAGAGGATAATAATAGTTTTCATCATATGATACAATTGAAAAAAAAAAGTGTGCAAAAGGTGGCAATCAAAACAAACAAATTTAGTTATAAACCCAGTTGCGCCCAACATACTACACAACTCCGATGCAACATTGTTTGAAACAGCCCTCCTGAATAAAGTACATTTGGGATGCATCAATTCGTACTGATTTCTAGATGAAAGTTATCAATCATCTATTACTATAACAAAACCACATCGCAAACACAAAATTATCAACTTTGAAATAATCCAAGACTTTAGTCAGACACATTCCTTCACACTTGAAAGTCGTCATTAAAACTAACTAGTCTCACACTAACAACAAGTTAAAGGACATGTTTTCCTGTTTTTTTCTAAACCTAGATGTCGAAGAAACATATACTTGAAACCCAAAGCTCACATAACTTAATAAAAATGTTGATCCTATGAGTTGTCTTAAAAAGTGATAAAATTATATCTAACAGTAATTGGTGCAGACGAAAAGCCTAGCTTAGCTTGATTTCTGTATTAGTACTACAACAACACAATCAAATTCCAAAATCTTCTTCTTCTTATATACTATACTATATATACTAATATACTAATATAAAGAAAAGAGGTATTTTTGGGTGGTTTTGGTGTCACACCATGGAAATATCCAAATTATCCCTCACATAATTACACTAGCATGTAAAGGTAAGGTAGGTTATATCTGTAAAATATGAAACTAAAGGATCAAGGGTCGAACCCCACTGAACGCAACTTTGCGATTTCAAATTTCTTTTTTTCTTTTTCTTTTCTTCTCATCCTCTTCGTTCACTGTATTCCTTCCTCCGCAGAAAGCAAAGGAAACCTAAACTTCAATTCTGAAACAAAAAACCAATACTAGAAAAAATTGTGATTTGTCATCAATGAATCTCCAACAATTTTTCTACTTACCCTCTTTATTCTCTGCAACTTGAAAAATCCCTATACAAAAGTTCTCCTGCAACTTGAAAAAAACCTAGGTTTTAAAATTTGGGTTTCTCGAAGAATTAAGTGAGAAGCATGAATTTTGAATTAGGGTTTCTGCAGCAGTGGTTGGTGAATTAACAATTTAGAGAAGGTTAATGTTTGGGTAAGTCCCTGTTGTTTAATTTTCATTATTTGAAGTTCAAATTATTTAAACTGTTGAGTTTATATGTTTGTGAATGAAAATTCAGAGAAGGTTAATGTTTGGGTAAGTCCCATGTTGTTTAATTTTCATTATTTGAAGTTGAAATTCTTGAACTGTTGAGTTTATATGTTTGTGATTGAATTGGATATAAAAAGGAAGTTGTATTGTAGTTTAGGTTTGTGTTTAATCACATGGAGGACGAAAAGATGGAAATTGTTGTTTGAATCTTAAAAGGGATTGAGTTTAGATGAATGTTAGGCTATTACATGGAAGAATCTCTAAAGAAGTAAAATATATGGTGCATTATGGTGTTTACATATACTATAATGATGGGTGTGCTCTGTTGAGATCAACTCAGCTGATGGTGAAGTGTAGTTATAGTGTAATTCATGTTGAAGCTGATGTGTAGAGAATGGATTAATGGTGGTGGATGCAGATTGTCACGACAGGAAAAACAAAGCGATTAACTACCCCGGAAATCAGTTGTGGTACCACATAAGACGACGTTTATCGATAGGTTGCACAAGGGGGGGGGGTGTTGTAGAAAATCCTCAATTCTTTGTAACTCGTCAATGTTAGTCGTAAACACAGTTGTGGTTTCATTGTATACCACGCTCGGCTTAGTTGTGAATGTCTTTCAAAAAAAATTATTTATGCCTAACACAACTCTTACTTGGGTTGTGAAAATAACTCATACACTACACTTGTTGGAGTTATGGAAAATTCGTTTGCAACTATGGTTAGAGTTGTATGTGAATTCGTTGACAACTATGATTATAGTTATATATGAATTCGTTGACAACTTTGGGAAGAGTTGTATGTGAATTAGATTTGACAACTATGCTTAGAGTTGTATGTGATTTCGTTGACAACTTTGGTTACTGTTGTATGTGAATTCCTTGACAACTATGATTAGAGTTGTATGTGAATTCCTTGACAACTAGGATTATGAGTTATGGTACATATTCGATTTGAAAAAAAAATTAAATTTTGAGAATTTAAATACAAAATTAAATCTTTAAAAAGAAGATTAGATTTCCAATTATAATCGCTACTATATAAGCGATTTTACAGAACTTCACACAAAAAAAAAAAAAAAAAAAAAAAAAAAACTTATACACTTATGTTTTCGTAAAGCCTTTCTATCCCTTGCACACACCCGGCACCAACACAACACAATGTGGCGGAAACAAACCCTTTCTCTGCATTGAATAGTGCTTCGCGAGAGCTCTTGCAGAGTTTTTTTCTGGTCGGCAAACGAGGGCCTGACTGACAAACCAAACACGCGAATCTGGGAAGACTCTAGGCCATCAACCAACGCCCTCTTGGCAACCTCGTCCGAATGGAAGTAGCATCGGTTAACACCAGTGTTGAACCTGAAACAAAAAATAATGATTGTATAAGCTCACAGATCATCCCTCAAGCAAACTATGGTTCGTTCGTATTATGAATAAACTGATCCCATTTCTGTACATCGAAGGCATGGTCTAAAATATTCTTCGATAAAATGGTTCACTCATTTGAAAGGCAAGTTTGAACAATTTATCTGATAATGTGAAAGCAAACATATGCACTAATTCACACTAATAAGAATAAGGAACTCACCATGTGCGATGGCGGTGTTGAGATCTGTAATAACAAATGAACAAAGACAACCTTCTTACAAGGCCCCTTGCCATTTAAGCTTCATATTAGCTTCAGTAGGCTGCCATCCGTTCCTCATCTCCACCGGTCTTCCTACAACAAAACAATAAAGGTCAAACACTGCCTTCTTCACCCATAACTCTTACAAAGAAGATGAACTAAGAAACCTTCACAAGAATAATCAATAAATGAACGAGATGAACAAGACTCCAGGCTTAAATTACATGTTAAAACTAAGGAAGCAGCAACATCGTTAATTTTGGAAGTTTAACCCGTTGAATTGGTTATATGTCTTCGTTATGAAACAACACATGGGTTCTGATTACGTGAAATTGTAAAGTGTCATTGTTTTGGAGAGTATATATCACCTGTAAATGACAACGACAAGCACGGCCCACCAAGCTATTACCAGTTCAGTCACTAAAGATCGACAAGAAGTAATTGGCAAGCAGTTCATCTTTTCTGATATGTTTAGTTCCCCAGATTATATTCTCTCCCCATATGAACACTGTATAACAAACCCATATAGAATTTAGTTTCATTCATAAGCATTCAAAGCCTACAAAGATGACACCAATCGCAATGCTCGGTACCAAAAACTTGCAACACCAAAAAAAAAAAAAAAAAAAAGCAGGGCCCAGGGGGCCTAGATCACATTTATACACTCTCCCGTAGTTGGACCTTGAACCACATTTTATGCACTTTCAAGACACTGAAATACTACTTGTATAATACAAAACAGGATCTCAAACAATATTTTTTCATATGCAAAAAAAACTGAACTACACTAGTGTTTATGGGTAAAAATCGTTTCTACCGATTTCGGTAAATTCGGTAGGTGAGTGAGAAACTGGTTCAAACCCTAAACAAATATGCTGCACGTGAGCACTTTATAGATTCGAGAGATCAATCTGTACAAGTCCGGCCTAAACCAAGAAATGGCCGTTCCCAGACTTGCTTCGGTCACAAAGTGGAGGAGAAGGGTTGATTTGGGAGGGAAGCAAAGAAAGGTGTTGAGACCAGAATAGTGCAGGAGAGTAGTGTCTCGACTTGTATCGAAATTGAAAGCTTTGGAAGCTTGCAAGAGATGAAAGCTTTTGGAGAGCTTGTAAAGTTGCCTTTTTACGAGAGTGTAGTATTTTTCTCCCACCGAGAGACTTATTGTCTGGTGAAAATAGGTAAGACCTATTTATACAAGTCGAGATTAAAACGTACCCTGGCCTCATGAAGGAAGAGAGTAAAGGGTGAAATAATGGGAGGAAGTGGTAACCGCATGGTGTTAATGGGTGAAAACATTTTTACCATTATTTCCTCATTTATTTGACCGCTTTATTCCTTTTCACGCTTTCTTAATGTGAGCATAGTGTACGTGCTTGTGACCGCCAAAACCAAAACCCGGGAAGCATCCCCAGTTTGTGTTGATATCTCGAGTGTTGGTTGCACCTTGAGTGCAAGTGGCGTTGCTAGTGCGCGTGTGGCATGTGCCATTGGCATGTGCGGAATGCCCTTGTTGCGGGTTGTACCTCGGCGCAAGTGGCAATGCAGTAGCTGCTAGTGGCGTGCGTGGCATGTGCCAATGGCATGTGGAATGCCTTGGTGGTAGGTTGTACGTTGAGTGCAAGTGGCAATGCCGGAGCTACTAGTGGCGTGTGTGGCATGTGTGGTCGCTAGGGCCGTGGACTTGGTAGGAAAAGCTACCAGCGAGCATGTTGGAATGTGCCAATGGCATGCGTGGCCGTTAGGGCCGTGGCTTTGGGAGGAAAAGCTACCCATGAGCATGTTGGCATGTGCCAATGGCATGCGTGGCCCTTTGGGCCGTGGCTTTGGTAGGAAAAGCTACCAGCGAGCATGTTGGCATGTGCCAATGGCATGTGTGGCCGTTAGGGCCGTGGCTTTGGTAGGAAAAGTTACCAACGAGCATGTTGGCATGTGCCAATGTCATGCGTGGCCGTTAGGGCCGTGGATTTGGTAGGAAAAGCTACCAGCGAGCATGTTGGCATGTGCCAATGGCATGCGTGGGTCAGTTAGGGCCGTGGCTTTGGTAGGAAAAGCTACCGAGCATGTTGGCATGTGCCAATGGCATGCGTGGCCAGTTAGTACCGTGGCTTTGGTAGGAAAAGCTACCGGTGAGCATGTTGGCATGTGCCAATGGCATGCGTGGCCGTTAGGGCCGTGGCCTTGGTAGGAAAAGCTACCAATGAGCATGTTGGCATGTGCCAACGGCATGCGTGGCCGTTAGAGGCCGTGGCCTTGGTAGGAAAAGCTACCATGAGCATGTTGGCATGTGCCAATGGCATGCGTGGCCGACTTGGCCTAGGTTGCATGGTTTGTAAGCCTAGGGCGCTATATTTGGCATGTGCCAATGGCATAGCGGTTTTGGAAATATGGCTTGTGGTACGTGTTGGCATGTGCCAATGGCACGCACGGCCATGTTGACCTAGTTGCACGCGTTTGCAAGCCTAGGCGCTATATTTGGCATGTGCCAATGGCATAGCGGCTTAGTTTGGCATGGTTTGCCAATGAGTGCGATATGTAGTTTGGTTTTGGCGTGGCTGCCATGGTGCGAGTGTGCGGCTTGGTTTGGCATTGTTTCCATGGTGCGCGAGTGTGCGGCTTGGTTTGGCATTGTTGCCATGGTGCTGTGTGCGGCTTGGTTTGGCATTGTTGCCATGGTGGTGTGTGCGGCTTTGTTTGGCATTGTTGCCATGGTGCGCGGTGTGCGGCTTGGTTTGGCATTGTTTGCCATGGTGCGCAGTGTGCGGCTTGGTTTGGCATTGTTGCCATGGTGCGTAGTGTGCGGCTTGGTTTGGCATTGTTGCCATGGTGCGGTGTGCGGCTTGGTTTGGCATTGTTGCCATGGTGCGCGGTGTGCGGCTTGGTTTGGCATAGTTGCCATGGTGCGCGCAGTGTGCGGCTTTGGGTTGGCATTGTTGCCATGATGCATGATGTGCGGCTTGGTTTTGGAATTAGGGTTAAAGGTTAAAAAACTCTAACTGTATTTTGAAAAAATACCCCTATTAATTATTTATGCTGAGTTAAATGCTCTTAGTTAATGTGTTGCGGGTAACACTAGGTCATGGGGTTTACGATTTTACCCTTTGTTTAAAAACCACCATCAACATTAAGTCCCCCGCTAGCTCGGGCAGGGGGCTTTGTTGCGAGGTAAGCATAAGATGGTGACAAACTATCAATGACAAACCGTAAAGAGAATTGAGGCTTGCCTGACCCTTTTATAAATAGGATTTGGAATCCTTGCCTCCCAGTAGTTTTGCACAAATCGGGAGGTTTGGCACAATTGGTGGGGGGGTGCAGGCTTGGGCGACATTGGGAAATTGGCGTGAGTTGGGAACCGAGGTGTGCTAGCTGGTGGGACCAGGGCGTAAAGTGTGCCCAAGCTGTGCGTGCTAACAGGCGTGACTTGAGGCGGCCATTGGGAAGTCGGCGCAATTGGTGGGGCCGGTGCAACTTGACGTTGTTGGGAAGTTGGCGTGAGTTGGGGAAGGCGATTGTGCTAGGCGGTGGGACCGGCGCAAGGTGTGGAAGCTGTGTGTGCGTGCAGGCGTGACTTGGGCGGTTATTGGGAAGTCGGTGCAATTGGTGGGGCCGGTGCAGTTTGGGCGACATTGGGAAGTTGGGCGCCCTTGTGGGCCCGTTTCTCACACGCACGATTATGGAAAAGTGAAATCCTTCCCTATTTCAGAATCTTCACGCCTATATATATATATAAAGTCCCTTTCTCCCATCTTGCACTTTCATCTTTTCATCCTTTCCTACTAGCGGCAGAGTCGCAAAGAAAAACCAAACTTAGGGTATGTCTTCCAGTACTTCTCTTGTTTCCCTTTTTATGTAGGTGTAAACCCTAAGAGTAGGCGTTTTCTTTATATATTAGCATATAATTTCTTGGCGTGTCTCTTGTAGAAATATTTTATGTATGCAACCAAGGTAAAATCGCATATATTATCCAGAACCCGTAGGAAATATTATATATATGATTTTTCGGTCTGAAAGAAATACGCGGCGTGCGGTTTGAACCCGTAGAAAATGCTCCATATAATTTTGAACCCGAAGAAGGATACTGGACACTTGAACCGAAGAAAAATCTGCGTATATAGTCTTGAACCGAAGAAAAATCACAGTATATAGTCTTGAACAAGAAGAAAATACTGCGTATATAGTCTTGAACCCGAAGAAAATCTGCGTGTGCGATTTTGAACACGTAAGAGAATACGCCCTCTTTTTTTTTTTTTTTTTTGTATTTCGGGTTTTCTTTTGTCGGGCGCGGTTATGTGTCGGGAGATAATTTTGTTTTTTTTTTTTTTTTTGTGCGCAGATATCTTGTTACTAAGTTGTTATTAAATCCGACAAGATATTTACAACAAAATTTCGCCTCATCGAAGGATGTCCATAATTCCAAACCAAACACGGATGATGATTTTTCGCCAAAAAACTTGTCTCTGAAAAAACGAAAAAAATCACCGAGGTTTCGTGCCGATTTTGTTAACCGGTAGTGAAGATGAAAAGACACGTTCGGGTTCACCCAGAACACCATACGGTTAAAATCTTCATAAAGGGGTATATTCCTCTTCCAACATTGATTCCGGGGATGTGTCAAAGCCCATTGCGTTCTTTTGATAGATGGGTTGAGTTCATGAGTGAGTAAGGAGCACATAAATACCAACCCGACTGGCGCAGATTATTGATCTTGTCGAGCTTGGTAAACCTCCCAGATTAGGAAGGATATTCCGGGCTTGGTTGCTTTCATCTCGGATGGTGTTCGGACACCCATACGATCATATATAGATGGGGTGAGATAACTTTCTCCTTGGAGAGTGTGGCTCTCTTGAATCTTAGGTGTTGGAATCTTAAAATCGATTATCTCGAAAGTGAGGGGAAGATGCGGGATGACCTTGCCGCTATGTTGGAAGATTTTGCTTTCGAAAAGACTCCTTTGTGAAGTCGAAGGATTACGTCCGGAAAGAGGATGAAAGGTGCCTTTACAGGTGGTGGATATCTCAATGGTTTCGGACATTGGAACACGAACAGAACTGATGATCTTCACGTTACAAGCTTTTGGCTCTCGGGGTTGTCTAGAGACATTTTTTGACGACGGTTACGGTAAGAAGGAGATAAGACCCGAGTTGCTAGTGATTCTTGTGAAGTTTGCAAGGTGAAGTTCTTCCCATTGGCAAGCTATTCCTCGGTTCCATGTATGTGCATCCGGATCACCTAGTTGCGAACATGCGAGTTTCGAATGGTTTCATGAAAGTGAATTCATATGTGCACGTTGCTTTTCGCAAGTGCGGCTATGGGAGCACTTTGATAAGTATGCTCAGAAACCAATGCCTTCGATTCCATGAGTTGGGCGGCTCTCGGAATTCTTGATGGGTGAACGGGCGTCCAAGAGTTGGCGTGAGCTTGGTTAGTCTTCTTGATAAGTCGTATGAAATCGTTTTTCGCCCATAAGGAGCCGGTCCATAGGTCGGTGACTCAAATTGACACCTTTGCTTCACTCCGCTCATGTCTTTGTCTTGATGGCGATTGAGCGTTGGTGAAACTTGTTTTGCAAAGCCGCACGTCAGGTTATATGCCGTCTTTCTTCATGGGGTCTTTCCGGATAGTACTTACAATATCGACCCGTCCTTGTCACATGGGTTTCGATCGAGGGTGCCTCTTGCTTACCAAATTAGGTGATCCCTAAAGGATTATTGCGTACGCCGCCTTAATGCCGTGTTTGAGCCGGGTATCCCGCCTTCCCCTTCTTTCAAACGGGAAAAGTAGCCGGCGACTTTCGTGCATGGATTCGTGCAGCCCAGATTATTATGATCCAAGCTTTTGTGAATAACGTGGTGGAGAACATTCATTGTAAGCCTTTGATTTTGAAGAAGTATCAAATGTTGAGAGATCTCAGCGAAAGTTGCCTAGCAACTCGGAAAGTCCCGAGGCCAAGGAACGGAGAACAAAGAATCGTCTTTGGCGGGTTCGGACGGTTTCAAAGATCCTCCCCGGCTCTCGTGTCTTTCAGTTCTTCCAATAACCAGGTATGTGTCGCTTCTTCATTGGTTTGTCTCAAAACACGTGAATTCTCTTGAAAACATGTGTCTTGTTTCTTCTGGGGCTTGTTAGTGTTAATGCTTTGTTGCCCTTGCACGTTTCCGGAGACGGCAATTTCTTCAAAGAAATCCAGCAAAGATGAGCCTTCTCATAGCGGTGATGAGTCGAGAAAGAAGAAAGTTCGACAAGTGAGAGTGATTCCTCTGGAAGCCTTTGGTTCTTTTTAGGAAGTGGTTAGGTGAGTTCCGCACTTCTTTTCTTTTTCTTCGTTATGTCGACTCAAGTTCGCGGGAGGAATCCGGTTCGGAGGGCAGATTCTGGGGGGTAAAGCCACATGGAAACTTGCCCTTGGTAGCGACATTGACTTGGAGGTGGGAGTTAGCGATTGGCAGACACAGAGATGTGGTTGAAACGGTTGATGATTCTACGATGGTTCTGCCGTAGACATGGAAGAAAACCCTCTGCGGCGAGTCGTGAGGCCAGGTGCGGCGCCATTTTGATCCCCGTACTTGGTTCCTTATCCAGTCATGTCCGGTTAGCGGCTTCGGCGTGCGGCTAAGCATGAGGCATTGTATACGAGAATCTGGGAGAAGTACGGACATATAGCATAACCAAGAAAGTCACTAATCGATTTGCGCTGGTTAAAAGCGTGTGGAATAGGCTTTATCTTCCATCGAAGATATGCGTGGGTGATTTAGTCACACCGTTTCTGAAGAGCGTTATTGCCGATTGCAGGGCACCATCGCGACATGTGCGTAGAAAAGAGTTCAACACCTCGTGGTTTTGTCGAAGGCCTTGCTAAGATCCAAAAGTTGAAAGATGCAACAACCGAAAGCCTTTCCATTTGAGGAGATTGCCACGTGGAGGTAGAACTCGAAAAGCTTTCCAAGATGTTGACTATGAAGAGAGCGGCTCTTGAAGATGCAAAGTTGACTTTCTCCGAGAAGAAACAGGACACATGTTAGATGATTTTCCTTGAATGTTTTCTCTGTTAAACTTTCATTTAGGTTCTTTTTTTTTTGAAAGACATCTTTGGATGTCCGGTTCAAGGTTTGACTAGATTTAGTAGACAGTCAGTAGCTTTTGAGGATATTGGATTATTTCTCGGGATGAATGGTTTTGATAATATGACTCGATTATGTTTTGGGAAAGGAATATTGCTTTTATGAAAGTGTGTGCTAGCAATAGGCACAATACTCGGTAGTATAATGGTTTTACTAAGAACCTAAAACAAATCGTATATCTTGCGCGATGCAATTTACTCACTTCATAGGTTTTTGCGAACATGCCCCTCTTCATGTAAAAAAGGCGGTTTTTCTTCGGTAGCATCTTTGGCAAGTCCCCAAATCACTGTAGCATCTTGATGAGTCCCGAGTTTTCTTGTGTAGTTTTACAACTGTAACTTAGGGTTGTCACGGTAGTTGCGTCAGATTGAGTCGCCTTCCCTACCATCTTGACATACGGGTGAAGAAGCGAGATCGATGATCGACATTGTAGCCGATAGATCAATCCTCCGTGTGGTCGCCAATTGTTTATGGGTAAAAATCGTCTGCCTGATTTCTGAGTAAATTCAGTGGTGAGTGAGAAATTGGTTCAAACCCTAAACAAATGTCTTTGACGTGAGCACTTTATAGATTCGAGAGATCAATCTGTACAAGTCAGCCTAAACCCAAGAAATGGCCGTTCCGGACTTGCTTCGGTCACAAAGTGGAGGAGAAGGGTTGATTTGGGGAGGAAGCAAAGAAAGGTGTTGAGACCAGAATAGTGCGGGAGAGTAGTGTCTCGACTTGTATCATAAAGTAGAAAGCCGGAAGCTTGCAAGAGATGAAAGCTTTTTGGAGAGCTTGCAAAGTTGCCTTTTACGAGAGTGTAGTATTTTTCTCCTGACCGAGACTTGTTGTCTGGTGGAAATAGGTAAGACCTATTTATACAAGTCGAGATTGAAATGTACCCTGGCCTCATGAAGGAAGAGAGTAAAGGGTGAAATAATGGGTGAAAACATTTTTACCATTATTTCCTCATTTATTTGACCGCTTTATTCCTTTTCACGCTTTCTTAATGTGAGCGTAGTGTACGCTGCAAGCTGTGACCGCCAAACCAAAACCCTAGAAAGCATCCCCGGTTTGTGTTGATATCTCAGTGTTGGTTGCACCTTGAGTGCAAGTGGCGCTGCCCAGTGGCGCGTGTGGCATGTGCCATTGGCATGTGCGGAATGCCCTTGTTGCGGGTTGTACCTCGGCGCAGAGTGGCAATGCGAAATTTGCTAGAGGCGTGCGTGGCATGTGCCAATGGCATGTGCGGAATGCCTTGGTGGTAGGTTGTACGTTGAGTGCAAGTGGCAATGCCGGAGCTACTAGTGGCGTGTGTGGCATGTATGGCCGCTAGGGCCGTGGCCTTGGTAGGAAAAGCTACCAGCGAGCATGTTGGCATGTGCCAATGGCATGCGTGGCCGTGGCTTTGGTAGGAAAAGCTACCAGCGAGCATGTTGGCATGTTCCAATGGCATGCGTGGCCGTTAGGGCCGTGGATTTGGTAGGAAAAGCTACCAGCGAGCATGTTGGCATGTGCCAATGGCATGAGTGGCCGTTAAGTCGTGGCTTTGGTAGGAAAAGCTACCGTGAGCATGTTGGCATGTGCCAATGGCATGCGTGGCCGTTAGGGCCGTGGCCTTGGTAGGAAAAGCTACTGTGAGCATGTTGGCATGTGCCAATGGCATGCGTGGTCGTTAGGGCCGTTGCCTTGGTAGGAAAAGCTACAAACTGAGCATGTTGGCATGTGCCAATGGCATGCGTGGCCGTTAGGTCGTGGCCTTGGTAGGAAAAGCTACGGCGAGCATGTTGGCATGTGCCAATGGCATGCGTGGCCAGATTAGGGCCGTGGCTTTGGTAGGAAAACCTACCAGCGAGCATGTTGGCATGTGCCAATGGCATGCGTAGGCGTTAGGGCCGTGGCCTTGGTAGGAAAAGCTACCCGGCCCGAGCATGTTGGCATGTGCCAATGGCATGCGTGGTCGTTAGGGCCGTGGCCTTGGTAGGAAAAGCTACCAAATGAGCATGTTGGCATGCGCTTGATGGCATGCGTTTCGGCGTGGCCTAGGTTGCATGGTTTGTAAGCCTAGGGCGCTATATTTGGCATGCCAATGGCATAGCGGTTTGGAAATATGGCTTGTAGTACGTGTTGGCATGTGCCAATGGCACGTCGGCCATGTTGACCTAGTTGCACGTTTTGCAAGCCTAGGGCGCTATATTTGGCATGTGCCAATGGCATAGCGGCTTAGTTTGGCATGGTTGCCAATGAGTGCGATATGTAGTTTGGTTTTGGCGTCGCGCCATGGTGCGCTAGTGTGCGGCTTGGTTTGGCATTGTTGCCATGGTGCGCGTGTGCGGCTTGGTTTGGCATTGTTGCCATGATTCGTGATGTGCGGCTTGGTTTTGGAATTAGGGTTCGTGTGAAAACCTAACAGTATTTTGAAAAATACCCTATTAATTATTTACACACGAGTTAAATGCTCTTAGTTAATGTGTTGCGGGTAACACTAGGTCATGGGATTTTACGATTTTACCCCTTGTTTAAAAACCACCATCAACAACTAGCATGTTCCAAAACAAACTACAAAACACTCATAAATTGTCGGTCACAGATGATACATGTTATCAAACAACGTCGTCAATATACAACCTAATCTACATATCGATCTTCAGAAAAACTAACCACAATACTCAAAATTTCCAGGGCGAAAATTGGGTACAACCACTTCATAAGCTAAATAACCACACAATATACATCAACAAAACAAGCATCGGAGTTTAAAACTCCGACTATTGATAACACAGCCATAATCTATCTAAACCTTTCAGTAGTTAAATTCATCCGATCGTCACAAAGATTTTACAGATAACCTTAATACCCTGTGGTACAACAACATATCCAAAATTCGAAAAATTATGACGGTTCATTAAAAAAATATGCACCTTACAACATGGCTGCTTTCAATATCGATATACAAAATTCATTCATGATTCCTATGCACTTTGGGGTACCTAAATAAATCGGATATTCCTGAAATTTTTACAGTAGATTATCTATAGGTTTATAAAAAACATACAAAAATTTCAGCTTTATCCAGTGAACGGGTAATGAGAAATATCATAAATACTAAACTCTTCAGGGTCTGGAATTCGCACATTGGCTGTAATTCATTCATTATTCGAACTAGTAAACGTAACCCGATTTTCCTGAAATTTTGATGGTACATACATCACGCAACAAGTATTACCCTCTAATTTTTCATTACAATCCGACCACAGGATCCTAATTTGTAAGTATAACAAACACACACATATCGTGGTTTACAAGGTGTGGATCACATATTCAAACACGAATTGCTCATTATAAATTCCATATCTCTACAATCAAATCGACATTAGAGTATTTCATGATGATTAGAAGGTACCCAACTCATCAATTTACAAAAATCATGAGATATATCAAAAGCAAAATTATACCTTAAGGTGGATGAGGTCCTCCATAGTAATCGACAGGATACTAATCTCTCATCTTCTTCTTCTTCTTCTGACAAATAAACAACCAATGGCAACTCCAATAACAAGACTAGTTGATATTCTTCCTCCTCGAGAATCTGGTAAGGATGGAGGATGGGCGGTGAAAGTGGGGATGGCGAAGAACAAGGGTGTGTCTTTTCCTGTAAACAAAATCAACAAAAACTAGTCAACACCCAAATCAGATAACATAGATACACAAATTTTAGGTGAAAAAAAAATACTCAAATCAAAAAGTTAAAAAAAACCTAATTTCAGAAAAATCAATCATCTCAACTTCACTTATAATCAACAAAACAACATGCATGATTCGATTTTAACAAAAAAAAAAAAAAAAAAAAAAGGGTTTAGGTTGCTTGTTTTCAATCTTGCAAAAAGAGTAAAATACCAAGAAGATATAGAACTTGTGACAGAGAGAGCATACTTAGTAACCTATATCTGTGCCTTTCATGGTTAGAGAGAAGATTTACGAGCAGACAGGCACCAAATTCATATAAAACCCATCTCAATTCCACCATCACCGTATACGGTATCAAATTCATTCTTTGCCAAAGACCCATTAATATCATCAATTCCTTCTCAAACTTTCAAATAGCCATCCATCTCATCAAAACCAACAAGCAAACAAAAACCCTAGATTTTCTATTCTTGATGTAAACCAACAAGATCTTCTCTTCAACATCCAAATCGAATCACACAAACCTAGCTTCTATTCGGAGTAATAATTCTCTTCTTCGATCCCGAAGCGTGCTTAATAACAAAATCTCCACTCGATTCATTCATCGGGGCGTTTCTCATCTTCTTAATGAAGACCAATTGCAGAACGATTTACATCTAGGCTTGATTTCAATCTCAAAACAAGAAATTATGGTTAGATGTCTTCCCGTGGTACTCTATCAGTAATAAAAAGAAAAGAAAAAACACAAAGGGATTACAGTATTGGGAAGTGATCTTCTTATGGTTAAATCACTAGTTAAACAAATCTTGAGTGAGGTTTTTTTTTTTTTTTTTTTTATCTGAGGGAGGCGCAACTTGAGTTAGGGAGGGGAAGATGAGAGACGGGAGAAAAGTGAAATAATGAAGAAGATAAGTGAGAAAAAAAAATCGTTTTATCGAAAATAATTTGAACGGATAAGATGTGGTAGGATGGGGTCATACAGATTGGGAAAATATTTGGACGGTGTAGATTTAAGTTAAGAGTGTCATACGGATCAAGGTCTTTGTGCTTTCTCTCTTTGTGTTAATACGAACTCATGTTTTCGGCTTTAATTATCAACCTTTGACATGAAAAAAAATCTAAAAAAATATTAATAAATTTAGGACATTGTTATCGACATTCGATACAAAAAAATCCAAAAAATGTATAAGAATGTATTAGGAAAATGAAAAATGAATTCGATAATTGGTGTGTTTCTTTGTGCTTTCTCTTTGTGTTTTTGTGCTCTCTCTTTGTGCTTGCGGTTTGAATTTCGGCAAGTCGCATAGGTCATGAAGTAATTTTGACAAGTCATACATGTCATGAAGTAGCTTTAGTTCACACTGGTAAACTAAGGTTATAAGATTACTAGAGATGGGCCACGAAATTCCAGGATGGTTCCGACTTCAAACTTAGCATGATACATCATCGAAATCGATAAATATGAAGCTCGTGTTGATTCGAACTTCAAATGTGGTATAACGACAAACAAACTATGAACCAAAAAGCTCTAGGAGGGTTCTGACTTCAAACTTAGCAGGATACATCATCAAAATTGATAAATATGAAGCTTAATGTCGATTCGAACTTCAAATATGGTACAACTCCATAAAAACTATGAACCAAGAAGCTCTTGGAGGGTTTCGACTTCAAACTGAGTATGATACATCATCGGAATGGATAAATATGAAGCTCAATCTTGATTCGAACTTCAAATGTGGTATAACGCCATACAAACTATGAACCAAGAAGCACTTGGAGGGTTCTAACTTCAAAGCGGGCATGATACATCACGGAATCGATAAATAGGAAGCTCGGTGTCAATTCGAACTTCAAATGTGGTATAAAGCCATATAAACTATGAACCAAGAAGCTCTGGGAGGGTTCAGCCTTCAAACTTGGTAAGAACGATGAATTCATCCATTTACAAGTAAGATTCCTTCAGAATATTCTCTGAAACCTTAAACAAACCCTATTCTAGCATATTGTATGCGTACCTTGGCTCTGAGATCGAAACCTGGTCGGGAGTGGACTACTATAATTCGGAAACTTGGTAAGAACGATGAATCCATCCATTTACAAGTAAGATTCTTTTGAATATTCTCTGAAACCTTAAACAAACCCTATTACGGCATATTGTATGCGTACCTTGGCTCAGATCAAACCTGGTGGGAGTGGACTACTATATTTCGAAAACTTGGTAAGAACGATGAATCCATCCATTTACAAGTAAGATTACTTCAGAATATTCTACGAAACCTTAAACAAACCCTATTATGGCATATTGTATGCATATCGTGGCTCCGAGATCGAAACACAGTCGGGAGTGGACTACTATAAGTCGGAAACTTGGTAAGAATGATGAATCCATCCATTTACAAGTAAAGATTCCATGGAATATTCCCGAAACCTTAAAAAACCCTATTCGGCATATTGTATGCGTACATTGGCTCCGAGATCGAAACCTGGTCGGGAGTGGACTACTATAATTCGAAAACTTGGTAAGAACGATGAATCCATGCATTTACAAGTAAGATTCTTTCTGAATATTCTCTGAAACCTTAAACAAACCCTATTACGGCATATTGTATGCGTACCTTGGCTCGAGATCAAAGCACAGCGGGAGTGGACTACTATAATTCGAAAACTTGGTAAGAACGATGAATCCATCCATTTACAAGTAAGATTACTTCGGAATATTCTATGAAACCTTAAACAAACCCTATTATGGCATATTGTATGCATACCGTGGCTCCGAGATCGAAACACAGTGAGAGTGGACTACTATAAGTCGGAAACTTGGTAAGAATGATGAATCCATCCATTTACAAGTAAGATTCCTTTGGAATATTCCCCGAAACCTTAAACAAACCCTATTCTGGCATATTGTATGCGTACTTTGGCTCCGAGATCGAAACCTGGTCGGAAGTGGACTACTATAAATCGGAAACTTGGTAAGAACGATGAATCCATCCATTTTACAAGTACGATTACTTGAATATTCTCAAACTAAATGTGAAACCTTAAACAAACCCTATTATGGCATATTGTATGCATACCGTGGCTCCGAGATCGAAACCTGGTCGGGAGTGGACTACTATAAGTCAGAAACTTGGTAAGAATGATGAATCCATCCATTTACAAGTAAGATTCCTTTGGAATATTCCCTGAAACCTTAAACAAACCCTATTCTGGCATATTGTATGCGTACATTGGCTCGAGATCGAAACCTGGTCGGGAGTGAACTACTATAAAGTCGGAAACTTGGTAAGAATAATGAATCCATCCGTTTACGGGTAAGATTCCTTTGGAATATTCCACAGAAACCTTAAACAAACCCTATTCTGGCATATTGTATGCGTACCTTGGCTCCGAGATCGAAACCTGGTCGAGAGTGGACTACTATAATTCGAAAACTTGGTAAGAACGATGAATCCATCCATTTACAAGTAAGATTACTTCGGAATATTCTCACGAAACCTTAAACAAATAAGTATTATGGCATATTGTATGCATACCATGGCTCGAGATCGAAACACGGGTCGGGAGTGGACTACTATAAGTCGGAAACTTGGTAAGAATGATGAATCCATCCATTTACAAGTAAGATTCCTTTGGAATATTCCCTGAAACCTTAAACAAACCCTATTATGGCATATTGTATTCGTACCTTGGCTCTTTAGATCGATACACAGTCGAGAGTGGACTACTATAATTCGAGAACTTGGTAAGAACGATGAATCCATCCATTTACAGGTAAGATTCCTTCGGAATATTCCCCGAAACCTTAAACAAACCCTATTCTGGCATATTGTATGCGTACGTTGGCTCAGAGATCGAAACCTGGTCAGGAGTGGACTACTATAAGTCCGAAATTTCGTAAGAACGATGAATCCATCCATTTGCAAGTAAGATTCTTTGGAATATTCCCGAAACATTAAGCAAACCCTATTCTAATATTGTATACAAACCATGGCTCCGAGATCGAAACCTGGCCGTGAGTAGACTACTATAAGTCGAAAATTTCGTAAGAACGATGAATCCATCAATTACAGGTAAGATTCCTTTGGAATATTCCCCGAAACATTAAACCAACCCTATTCTGGCATATTTTATGCAAACCATGGCTCCGAGATCGAAACCTAGCCGTCAGTGTAAGTCGGAAATTTCGTAAGAACGATGAATCCATCTATTTACAGGTAAGATTCATTTGTATTATTCCCCGAAACATTAAACAAACCCTACTCTGGCATATTGTATGCAAACCTTGGCTCCGGGATCGAAACTTGGATAGGAACGGACTAGTTTACGTCTGAGAGTTCGTAAGAACGATGAATACAACCATTTACGGGGAAGATTCCATGGGAATATTCTCAGAAACCTTCAACACACACAAATTCGTCAACTTAAAAGAAAGAAACTGGTTTAAGATTGAAACATGGCCATGAGCGGACTAATATAAGTCTGAAAGTTTGCAAAGACGATGAATCTAACCATTTACGGGTAAGATTCCATGGGAATATTACCCGAAACCTTAAACACACACAAATTCGTCAACTTTGAGAAAGAAACTGGATTCAAGATTGAAACATGGCCATGAGCGGACTACTATAAATCTGAAAGTTTGCAAAGACGATGAATCCAACCATTTACGGGTAAGATTCCATGGGAATATTCTCATAAACCTTAAACACATACAAATTCATCAACTTCGAGAAAGAAACTTGCATCGGGATCAAAACTTGTCCACGAACGGACTACTATAAGTCCGAAAGTTTGGAAAGACGATGAATCCACCAATTTACGGGTAAAGATTCCATGGGAATATTCTTGTGAAAGTGAATAAAATTTAGCGAAGTGAAAAAATTTAGCATAAGTGTTTATACCTCAACGACAACTCTTATAAAGGTTGTCAATAGAGATGAAAATAAAATTTAGCGAAGTGAGAAAAATTTAGCGAAGTGAGAAGTTTTTTGCAGAAGTGAATAAAATTTAGCGAGTGGGAATTTTTTGCATAAGTGAGAAAAATTTAGCATAAGTGTTTATACCTTTGACGACTCTTAAGGGGGTTGTAGAAGGTCTATTTATCCTATTTATTCTTATCTTTTCCATCTCCCATGATAACCATCCATTTACATCATAACCGTCCATTTATTTCTTTTCTTTAACATGTTTTTTCCTTATCACTTTTTTATAAAAGTAAATGTAAAATATAAGCAGACATGCATGTAAATGTGGAAGGGTGGTTGAAATCCAAGTCTTAGACAGAAGAGGTTCAGGTTCGATTCACCTTAGCCTCATTTTTTTTACAAAGTCAATTTATCATTTTACAACTCTTGTAAAGGTTGTGAAAGTTGATTAAAAGAAAAAGCACAAATCTACCAGTATTGTGAATCCGGATGGATGGTTGACGTCTTGTACTAACACCTAGTAAGCTTGGGTTCGATTCTCTACAAGAACATTTTTCAATTTTTTTTTCTTATCTTCAACGACTCTTATTAGTGTCGTTTTAAAATCATTCACTACCTTTAGGATATGAGTCGTAAATTCTAAAGGTGGTCACTTCTCTCTACAACCCTTTTCACACAACAAGTTGTGGTTCTGATTCTCGTCACTACTCTTAGGAACTCGTTGGTCCTAAGAGTTGGACATATTTTACTTTGACAACGCTTTTGTTTGAAAAAGTTGTAAAACATACTACATTTTACAACTTTTAATTTACGAGTTGTCAATCTACAGTTGTAGATTACTAATTTTCCCGTAGTGTGTGTTGGTGAACTTATAATTTATGTATATTGGTGGAGGTTGTTGCGTAATGAAGTTGAGATCAACATATAGCAGGAAAGTTTCGAAAGTATGGTGGTTGTCTGTTGATGCAGAAGCAGGACTGTAATTAGGTTGTGGCACTGTTATGGTATTACATTGAGATTTTAGGTTGAGCCTTACACTAGAATGGTGCAAGCCTAAACTGTGTCACACCAGGATGGCTAACTATGAATTGTGTGAATGTGCCCTAACTTTGGTTCTTAAGTGCATGTAGGCTTAAGAATCGTAACTTCATATTATATTATAGTATAAAATTAAACCATGTTGGTGTACTTTTCTTCTCAGTACAATATTGTATCCTAGATGAACTTCCTTCAGTATTTGAAGGAAAAATTCGTACAGAAATATTAAAATCCAACCCAAGACACATACAATATCTAAAGTTGCATTTTTCAATGTAATGTCGGTAAGTATAGGTTCATCCCCTTAAAAAATGTGGAACATCACACGAATAGTATGCGAGTTACTCACGGTGAAATAGTCGTTTCTTATAGTTTTATCATATGGACATGTGGAGAAATGAGAGCTTTATATATGCGACACATTTCTGTTATGCAACTACTCCGAAGTCTGAAATCTATTGCAAACTATCTCTACATTTTAAGAAACCTTATCATGAGTCTTGCCACAGACTTTTACAACTGTATAATGCCCTAGATTTCTTACATGAAGGCGGTAAATCCATCAGGTGAAAACAAAAACATGATGGAAATAGCAAATAACAAGCAGACTCAGTTAATCTGCAAACTATAACTTTTTGGCTTTAATGTTCTTTTGGGGTGTATGTTTTATACTTGCGTTTAAATTCTTGGGTTTCAAGTTTCAGGTTTTGCTTTCATGAACCCATTGTAGTGTTAATTTTATTTTTCAAATATTTGAAGTTCAACTGTTTGCTAACTTATTTTCATACGGGAATGTGTACAACTGATGGAAGATACACATTTTGTATCTCTATAAGTGGAATTTTGTGGCCTTTCATTGTCGAATCAGGTAATGGACTGAATGCTTGGCCCTTCATTTTTTTCTCCCTCTCCCTGTCGAATCATGTAATGATACTATTCATAGCAGTAGGCTTGCTGATGCAATAGTAGACGGACTGCAGAAGGTATATTATAGTTTAATTTATTGCATATGCGAACGTCTTATTTGTGTAAATATAAGAGATTATGCAGATAAAGTCTGCTTTCCAGATCTCAATCTTTTTCATTAGTTTAAAAAGTTTGTTTTGCATTAGATAAAAGAAGAACATCTGCTTAGTCAGGCTGAAGAAAGTTGTGAACTTTTAGTACGATTGGCTACGATTATGGACAACTCCTTTCATATATTTCAAGCTTAAAGTTGTCTATTTGTGTTAGCTAAATTAAATTTTTGTCGTTTTCTCACAAAATAGAGAAGACTCATGAAATTGAAAAGAACTGAAAATGCAGCAAAGTCGAAAAAAAAACTAGAATTGCAGCAAAATTTGAAAAAAATGCAGCAATGCAGGGCATTAAGGTATCCAATCTAAGTGGCCATGTCCAATCCCGATATCCTAGATGTGTTACTGATTTAATTGGTTATACTAAGGATTTCATATTATTAGTAGTAGTGGTGCTTCTGAATATATATACGCAATCTGTAACTGAAATACTCTTAGTCTTCGTGTTAAGTTTCCATGCCTACGATTACGAATGAGTTGTTGGAAATTGCCAATTTGGATTCATTACCCAATCATTCAATTTTATATAATTTTGTGCTTATTAATTGAAAGTTTGAAAGTATGGAGTGTCAAGTAGCAACTAGAAAGTATTAGTGGCTAAAGGGCTGTTGCAAAGAAGAAGGGAACATACACGAAAAATGTTGTATATAAAAAGTCTTTCTGTCTTAGAAAATACGAGTTATGAATACACATTCTTGATGTGAAAGGACATTTATGATTTGAAAAATTATTAAATATAAAATTCAAGTCTAGTTGTGATTACTTTTGCACATTAACATGAAATGAGCTTTCACCACTTAACATTGATCGTTGACCGAGTGTTCACTTTGACCGTTGATTACCGCACAAAGACAACAAAATTTCAAAACGAATGTACTGGAAGGTGCATCGTGCATGCGTGCTATACTAGTGTTGATGGTGGTTTTTAAACAAGGGGTAAAGTCGTAAACCCCATGACCTAGTGTTACCCGCAACACATTAACTAAGAGCATTTAACTCAGGTGTACATAATTAATAGGGGTATTTTTTCAAAATACCAGATTAGGGTTTTCGACACAGAACCCTAATTCCAAAACCAAGACGCATACTGCGCACCATGGCAGCAATGCCAAACCAAGACGCATACTGCGCACCATGGCAGCAATGCCAAACCAAGCCACATCTTCGCTGCACCGCGTAACAGCAATGCCAAACTAAGCGCACCTCGCGCACCATGGCAGCAAGAATGCCAAACCAAGCCGCATCTTTCGCGCACCATGGCAGCAATGCCAAACCAAGCCGCATACTGCGCACCGAAGCAACAATGCCAAACTAAGCCGCACCCTGCGCACCATGGCAACAATGCCAAATATCCAAGCCGCTATGCCTTTGGTCCACGCCCAACATAGCGCCCTAGGTTTGCAAGACTTGCAACTAGGTCAACATGGCCGCGCGTGCCATTGGCACATGCCAACACGTGCCGCAAGCCATATTTCTAAGCCGCTATGCCTTTGGCCCACACCCAACATAGCGCCCTAGGTTTGCAAGACTTGCAACTAGGTCAACATGGCCGCACGTGCCATTGGCACATGCCAACACGTGCCGCAAGCCATATTTCCAAGCGCTATGCCTTTGGCCCACGCCAAATATAGCGCCCTAGGCTTGCAAGACTTGCAACTAGGTCAACATGGCCGCACGTGCCATTGGCACATGCCAACACGTGTCGCAAGCCATACTTCAAGCCGCTGGCCCACGCCAAACATAGCGCCCTAGGCTTGAAAGACTTGCAACTAAGTCAACATGGCCGCACGTGCCATTGGCATATGCCAACACGTGCCGCAAGCCACATTTCCAAGACGCTATGCCTTTGGCCCACGCCAAATATAGCGCCCTAGGCTTGCAAGACTTGCAACTAGGTCAACATGGCCGCACGTGCCATTGGAACATGCCAACACGTGTCGCAAGCCATACTTCCAAGCCGCTGGCCCACGCCAAACATAGCGCCCTAGGCTTGCAAGACTTGCAACTAGGTCAACATGGCCGCACGTGCCATTGGCACATGCCAACACGTGTCGCAAGCCATACTTCCAAGCCGATATGCCTTTGGCCACGCCAAACATAGCCATAGGATTGCAAGACTTGCAACTAGGTCAACATGGCCGCACATGCCAAACACACACACGCCGGTAGCCTAACTTGCAAACCGTGCAACTTTGCCACCAAGGCATTCGCACATGCCATTGGCACAAGCCAAACACACGCTGGTAGCCTAACTTGCAAACAGTGCAACCTACCACCAAGGCATTCCGCAGATGCCATTGGCACATGCCAAACACACGCATTTGGTAGCCTAACTTGCAAACCGTGCAACCTACCACCAAGGCATTCGCACATGCCATTGGCACATGCCAAACACACACGTTGGTAGCCTAACTTGTAAACCGTGCAACCTACCACCAAGGCATTCTCACATGCCGTTGGCGCATGCCACATACGCCACTAGCGGCTCTCCGCATTACCACTTACGCTCGAGGTGCAACTCGCAACGAAGGCATTCCGCACATGCCATTGGCACATGCCACATGCGTCCCTAGCAAGCACCACTTGCACGCAAGATGCAACCAACACTTTCGAGACATCAACACAACCGGGGGATGCTTTTAGGGTTTTGGTTTGGTGGTCTGACATGCGGCCGTACACTACGCTCACATTAAGAAAGCGTGAAAAGGAATAAAGCGGTCAAATAAAGAGGAAATAATGGTGAAAACGTTTTCACCCATTAACACCATGCGGTTACCACCTCCTCCCATTATTTCACCCTTTACTCTCTTCCTTCATGAGGTCTGTGGTGCGTTTCAAATCTCGACTTGTATAAATAGGTCTTACCAATTTCCACTGACAAACAAGTCTCGGAAGGAGAAAAATACCACACTCTCAGAAAGGCAACTTTGCAAGCTCTCCCAAAAGCTTCCATCTCTTGCAAGCTTCTAAGCTTTCACTTTCGATACAAGTCGAGATACTACTCTCCCAGGAGGTGTCTGGCCTCAACACCTTTCTTTGCTTCCCTCCCCAAATCAACCCTTCTCCTCCACTTTGTGGACCGAAGCAAGTCCCGAACGGCCATTTCTTAGTTTAGGCCGGACTTGTACAGATTTGATCTCTCGAATCTATAAAGTGCTCACGTGCAACACATTTGTTTAGGTTTGAATCGGTTTCTCACTCACTCTCGCATTTACCGAAATCGGCGAGAAATGATTTTTACCCATAAACAATTGGCGACCACAACGGGAGGATTGATGTATCGGCTACAATGTCGGCTTGTCGATCTCGTTTTCGACCCAGATGTCAAGATGGTAGGGAAGGCGACTCAATCCGACGCAACTACCGAGACGACCCGGTTACCCGATTGCAAAAACTACACGAAAAACGGGGACTCGTTGAAGATGCTACTGACGGTGGGGACTTACCTCTCGATCCGACTCAATCGCTAGACGCCTTGATTACAGTTGTAAAACTACACCAAAACCTGGGACTCGTTGAAGATGCTACCAGCGATTGGGGACTTGCGACTCCGGTCGACTCAACTGCCGGACAACCCAAGTTATTAGTTTTTAAAACTACACCCCGAAAACGGAGACTCGGCAAGACGCTACCAACAATCGGGACTAATCGGCGATGCTACCAAGAAGGGGCCGCCTTTTACACGGAGAGGGGCGTGTTCACAAAACCTATGAAGTGAGTAAATTTAGATCGCACAAGATATACGATCTATTTTTAGGTTCCTAGTAAAATCGTCATCTTTCTTGAGTCTTGTGCCAATTGCTAGCACACACTCTCATAGAAGGAATATTCCTTTCCAAAAACATAATCGTAGTCATATTATCAAAACCATTCATCGAGAAATAATCCAACACCCAAAAAAGCTACAATTTTGTCTATCAAAGGTCAAGCTTTGAACCGGACATCCAATATGTCTTTCAAAAAAAAAGTAACCTAAATGAAAGATCATGAGAAACGTTCAAGGAAAATCATCCACGAAGTCCGCTTCTTCTTGAGAAAGTCAACTTTGCATCTTCAAGAGCCGCTCTCTTTATAGTCAACATCTTGGAAAGCTTTCGAGTTCCACCTCCCGTCTTGCAATCTCCTCGGCGGAAAGGCTTTCGATTTGCGCATCTTTTAACTTTCGGATCTCAAAGACAAGGCCTTCGACAAACCACGAAGTGTTGAACTCCTTTCTACGCACACGTCGCGATGGTGCTCGATCGGCAATAACGTCTTGAAACGATGTGACCGGTCACCTCACGCATATCCTCGATGGAAGATAAAGCCTCTTCCACACGCTTAACAGTGCAAATCGACTAGTGACTTTCTTAGTTGTGGCCATATGTCCAGTACTTCTCCCAGATTCGGTGTACAACGCCCGTGCTTAGCCTAAGCACGCTAAAGCGCCAACCAAAGACATGACTCGGATAAGGAACCAAGTACGGAGGATCAAAAGGCGCCCTGCACCTGGCCTCACGACTCGCAAAGGGTCTTCTTCCATGTCTACGGCAGCAACCATCGAGAGAATCATCCGTCGTTTGAGCCACATCTCGTGCCTCGGCAATTGGCTAACGCCCATCTCCAAGTCACCGGCGGTGGTCACCAAAGGCAAATTTTCGTGTGGCTCTACCCCCAGTCATCCTAAACCGGATTCCTCCCGCGAACTTGAGTTAGACATTTTCAAAAGAAGAAAAAGAAGAAGAAAGAAAAGAAGCGCTTGCGAGGACGCGCTCGCAGATGCGCTTACTAGACGAGCTTACCGGACACGCTTACCAGACGCACATGCCAGGCACACATGCCGCACGCGCATGCTAGCCACGATGCCACACTCTGTGCTAACAATTTGCATCCTTCAGCGCTAACATCTTGCTTCCCTTCAGCACGCCCATGAACTCAACCCGTCTATCAAAAGAACGCAATGGGCTTTGGCACATCCCGAAATCAATATTGGAAGAGGAATATACCCCTTTATGAAGACAGAACCGTATGGTGTTCTGCGGGCGAACCGAACGTGTCTTCTTTTCATCTTCACCACCGGTTAACAAAATTGCACGAAACACGGGTGATTCTTCCGAAGCGAGAGGCAAGTTTTTGACGAAGAATTCGTCATCCGTGTTTGGTTTGGAACTATGGACATCTTTCGATGAGGCGAAATTCTGTTCAGGTAACATCTTACCGGATTTCTTCATAAAAACTTAGTAACAAGATATCTGCACACGGAGAAAGACAAAATTATCTCCCTGACACATAACCGCGCCCAACAAAGGAAAACCTGAAATACCAAAAAAAAAAAAAAAAGAGAGAAAGGGCGCATTCTTCTTGGCTCAAAATCGCACACACAAGTATCATTCTTCGGGTTGAATTATATATGGAGCATTCTCTACGGGTTCAAAAATACACATGATATTTTCTCCGGGGTTCAAAAATACACACGCAGTATTTTCTTGAGGTTCAAAATACACGTGCGGTATTTTCTTCGTGGTTCAAAAATATACCATTTGATTTTTTTCTCAGGGTTCAAAAATACACACAGTATTTTCTCCAGGGTTCAAAAATACACACGCAAAGATATTTTCTCGGGGTTCAAAAATACACGTGCGGTATTTTCTTGAGGGTTCAAAAATACACACGCGATATTTTCTCCAGGGTTCAAAAATACACACGCATATTTTCTCCAGGGTTCAAAAAATACACACGCATATTTTCTCGAGGGTTCAAAAATACACGTGCAAAGATTTTTTTCGTGGTTCAAAAATACACACGCATGATATTTTCTCCAGGATTCAAAAATACACACGCATTATTTTCCCCAGGGGTTCAAAAATACACACGTGATATTTTCTCCGGGTTCAAAAATACACACGCAAATATTTTCTTGGGGTTCAAAAATACACGTGCGATATTTTCTTGGGGGTTCAAAATGCACACGCAGTTTTTCTCCAGGGTTCAAAAATACACACATGAGTATTTTCTCAGGGTTCAAAAATACACACGCAGTATTTTCTCCGGGGTTCAAAAATACACGCAGTATTTTCTCGGGGTTCAAAAATACACGTGCGGTATTTTCTTGAGGTTCAAAAAATACACACGTGATATTTTCTCCAGAGTTCAAAAATACACCTGTGATATTTTCTCCATGGTTCAAAAATACACACGTAGTATTTTCTCCAGGGTTCAAAAAATACACGTGACAAGTATTTTCTTGAGTTCAAAAATACACACGCAAATATTTTCTCCAGGGGTCAAAAATACACACGTGATATTTTCTCCAGGGTTCAAAAATACACACGCAGATATTTCTCCCGGGTTCAAAAATACACACGTGATATTTTCTTCGGGAGTTCAAAAATACACGTGCAAATATTTTCTTCAGGGTTCAAAAATACACACGCAGTATTTTCTCCAGGGTTCAAAAATACACACGCAGTATTTTCTTCAGGGTTCAAAATACACGTGCAGTATTTTCTTGTGGTTCAAAAATACACAGATATTTTCTCCAGGTTTCAAAAATACACACGCAGTATTTTCTCCAGGGTTCAAAAATACACACGCAGTATTTTCTTCAGGGTTCAGAATTATACGCAGTATTTTATACGGGCTCAAGTGCATCTGCAGTATCATTCTTCGGGTTCAAAATTATATATGGAGCATTTTTCTACGGGTTCAAAATTGCACGCGCAGTATTTATTTCAGGACCGAAAATTCATATATGCGATATTTCCTACGGGTTCGAAGTCATATGAAGCACATATACGGTATTCTTCTTCGGGATTCATATAAAAGTATTCTCTACGGGTTCGAAACCGCACACGCAAAGATTTGCTTCGTGGTTCGAATTATACGTAGTATTTTATACGGGCTCAAGTGCGTCTGCAATATCCTTCTTCGGGTTCAAAATTATATATGGAGCACTTTCCTACGGGTTCGAATAATATATGCAATATTTCCCTTGGGCGCATACATACAATATTTTCTACAAGAGACACGCCAAGAAATTATATGCGCAATATATAAATGCCCACTCTTAGGGTTTACACCTACATAAAAAGGGAAACAAGAGAAGTACTGGAAGACATACCTGGTAGCTGGTTTTTCTTTGTAACTCTGCCACTAGTAGGAAAGGATGAAAGGAATAAGGTGCAAGATGAGAGAAAGGGATTTTATATATATATGGGCGTGAAGATTCTGAAATAAGGAAGGATTTCCCTTTACCAAAAATCGTGCGGGCTCATAAGAACGCCCAATGCCGCCCAAGTTGCGCTGGTCTCACCAGCAAGCACGCACAGCTTCCCCACCTTGCGCCGGTCCCACCAGCTAGCACGCTCAGTTTCCTAAACTCGCGTCAATTTCCCAATGTCGCCCAAGCTGCATCGGCCCTACCAATTGCGCCGACTTCCCAATGACCGCCCAAGTCACGCCCGCAAGCACGCACGCCTTCCACACCTTGCGCCGGGTCTCACCGGCAAGCACGCACAGCTTCCCCACCTTGCGCCGGTCCCACCAGCTAGCACGCTCAGTTTCCTAAACTCGCGTCAATTTCCCAACGTCGCCCAAGATGCATCGGCCCCACCAATTGCGCCGACTTCCCAATGACCGCCCAAGTCACGCCTGCAAGCATGCACAGCTTCCACACCTTGCGCCGGTCTCACCAGCAAGCACGCACAACTTCCCCACCTTGCGCCAGGTCCCACTTAGCCTAGCACGCTTAGTTTCCTAAACTCGCGTCAATTTCCCAACGTCGCCCAAGCCAGGCGGCCCCACCAATTGTGCTAGCTTCCCGATTTGTGCAAAGCTACCAGAGGAAAGGATTCCAAATCCTATTTATATAAGGTCAGACAAGCCTCCTCAATTCTCTTTACGGTTTGTTGTTGATAGTTTGTCACCATCTTATGCTTACCTCGCAACAAAGCCCTCTATTCCGAGCTAAGCGTGGGACTTAATGTTGATGGTGGTTTTTAAACAAGGGGTAAAGTCGTAAAACCGCATGACCTAGTGTTACCCGCAACACATTAACTAAGAGAATTTAACTCATGTGTACATAATTAATAGGGGTATTTTTCAAAATACCCAGCATTAGGTTTTACACGAGAACCCTAATTCCAAAACCAAGCCGCATCTCCGCGCACCATGGCAACAATGCCAAACCAAGCGCATCTTTGCGCACCATGGCAACAATGCCAAACCAAGCCGATATCTGCGCACCATGGCAACAATGCCAAACCAAGCCGCACACGCGCGCACCATGGCAACAATGCCAAACCAAGCCGCACACATCGCGCACCATGGCAACAATGCCAAACCAAGCCGCACATCCGCGCACCATGGCAACAATGCCAAAACCAAGCCGCATACTACGCACCATGGCAAAGCAATTCCAAACCAAGCCGCATCTCGCGCACCATGGCAACAATGCCAAACCAAGCCGCATATCTGCGCACCATGGCAACAATGCCAAACCAAGCGCATATCGCAAGCACCATGGAAACAATGCCAAACCAAGCCGCATCTGCGCACCATGGCAAAGCAATGCCAAACTAAGCCGCATCTTTGCGCACCATGGCAGCAATGCTAAAACCAAGCCGCATATCACGCACCATGGCAGCAATGCCAAACCAAGCCGCATACTGCGACTATGGCAGCAATGCCAAACCAAGCCGCATATCTTTGACCGCGGCAAACAATGCCAAACTAAGCCGCACCTCGCGCACCATGGCAGCAATGCCAAACCAAGCTGCATACTGCGCACCATGGCAGCAATGCCAAACCAAGCCGCATACTGCGCACCGCGAAAACAATGCTAAACTAAGCCGCACCCTGCGCACCATGGCAACAATGCCAAATCTCCAAGCCGCTATGCCTTTGGTACCGCCAACATTGCGCCCTAGGTTTGCAAGACTTGCAACTAGGTCAACATGGCCGCGCGTGCCATTGGCACATGCCAACACGTGCCGCAAGCCATATTTCTAAGCCGCTATGCCTTTGGCCCACGCCCAACATAGCGCCCTAGGTTTGCAAGACTTGCAACTAGGTCAACATGGCCGCACGTGCCATTGGCACATGCCAACACGTGCCGTAAGCCACATTTCCAAGCCGCTATGCCTTTGGCCCACGCCAAATATAGCGCCCTAGGCTTTAAGACTTGCAACTAGGTCAACATGGCCGCACGTGCCATTGGCACATGCCAACACGTGTCGCAAGCCATACTTCCAAGCCACCGGCCCACGCCAAACATAGCGCCCTAGGCTTGCAAGACTTGCAACTAGGTCAACATGGCCGCACGTGCCATTGGCACATGCCAACACGTGCCTTAAGCTACATTTCCAAGCCGCTATGCCTTTGGCCCACGCCAAATATAGCGCCCTAGGCTTGCAAGACTTGCAACTAGGTCAACATGGCCGCACGTGCCATTGGCACATGCCAACACGTGTCGCAAGCCATACTTCCAAGCCGCTGGCCCACGCCAAACATAGCGTAGCCTAGGCTTGCAAGACTTGTAACTAGGTCAACATGGCCGCACGTGCCATTGGCACATGCCAACACGTGTCGCAAGCCATACTTCCAAGCCGCTATGCCTTTGGCCCACGCCAAACATAGCGCCTTAGGATTGCAAGACTTGCAACTAGGTCAACATGGCCGCACATGCCATTGGCACATGCCAAACACACACACGCTGGTAGCCTAACTTGCAAACCGGGCAACCTACCACCAAGGCATTCCGCACATGCCATTGGCACATGCCAAACACACGCCGGGGTAGCCTAACTTGCAAACCGTGCAACCTACCACCAAGGCATTCCGCACATGCCGTTGGCACATGCCACACACGCCACTAGCGCTCTGGCATTACCACTTACGCTCGAGGTGCAACTCGCAACGAAGGCATTCCGCACAAGCCATTGGCACATGCCACATGCGTCCCTAGCAGCACCACTTGCACGCAAGATGCAACCAACACTCGAGACATCAACACAAGGGGGGATGCTTTCTAGGGTTTTGGTTTGGCTGTCACAAGATGACATCAGTACACTACTCTCACATTAAGAAAGCGTGAAAAGGAATAAAGCGGTCAAATAAAAGAGGAAATAATGGTGAAAACGTTTTCACCCATTAACACCATGCGGTTACCACCTCCTCCCATTATTTCACCCTTTACTCTCTTCCTTCATGAGGTCAGTGGCACGTTTCAAATCTCGACTTGTATAAATAGGTCTTACCTATTTCCACCGGACAACAAGTCTCGGTCGGGACAAAATACCACACTCTCGTGAAAGGCAACTTTGCAAGCTCTCCCAAAAGCTTCCATCTCTTGCAAGCTTCCTAAGCTTTCACTTTCGATACAAGTCGAGATACTACTCTCCAGAATTATTCTCGGCCTCAACACCTTTTCTGCTTCCTCTCCCAAATCAACCCTTTCTCCTCCACTTTGTGACCGAAGCAAGTCTGGGAACGGCCATTTCTTGGTTTAGGCCGGACTTGTACAGATTGATCTCTCGAATCTATAAAGTGCTCACGTGCAGTACATTTGTTTAGGGTTTGAATCACTTTCTCACTCACCTACCGCATTTACCGAAATCGGCAGAAACGATTTTTACCCATAAAAAACTAGTTAAAATAAAAAAATTCAAGTATTTAGTTACTTCCTCTGTTAAGTCAAAAATCACCCTCAGATTTATCCAACCACTAAATAGGCAGAAGGGTTGTCTTCTGTCCATGGCTAGCACTAACTCTAAGATTTTATGGAATTCATTCAAAATTAAATTAAATTTGAAACTGATTTCCAAAGAAGATGCAAATCACAGATTCATAAAGAAGTGAAATCCAAACTTGCATATTCTAACAACAAGTATAAAGAAGATGCAAATCAACATAGAAGATTTAAGACTTTTGAAGAAAGCGAATTGGTTATGATTCATCTTAGGAAAGAAAGATTTCCTACTGGTACTTATAACAATACCAAGATGAAGAAATATGGACCATCCAAGATTTTGAAGAAAATCAGTGATAATGCATATGTTGTTGATCTTCCATCAAATTGGAACATCTCTAATATCCTCAATGCAGGGCATTAAGGTATCCAATCTAAGTGGCCACGTCCAATGCCGATATCCTAGATGTGTTACTGATTTAATTGGTTATACTAAGGATTTCATATTATTAGTAGTAGTGGTGCTTCTGAATATATGTACGCAATCTGTAACTGAAATACTCTTAGTCTTGGTGTTAAGTTTTCATGCCTACGATTACGAATGAGTTGTTGGAAATTGCCAATTTGGATTCATTACCCAGTCATTCAATTTTATATAATTTTGTGCTGATTAATTGAAAGTTTCAGAAAGTATGGAGTGTCAAGTAGCAACCCGAAAGTATTAGTGGCTAAAGGCACTGTTGCAAAGAAGAAGGGAACATACATGAAAAATGTTGTGTATAAATAAGTCTTTCTGTCTTAGAAAAATACGAGTTATGAATACACATTCTTGATGTGAAAAGACATTTATGACTGAAAAATTATTAAATGAAAAACTCAAGTTTAGTTGTGATTACTTTTGCACATTAACATGAAATGAGCTTTCACCACTTAACATTGATCGTTGACCGAGTGTTCACTTTGACCGTTGATTACAGCACAAAGACAACAAAATTTCGAAACGAATGTATGGGCAGGCGCATCATGCATGCGTGCTATACTAGTGAAAATAAAAAAATTCAAGTATTTAGTTACTTCCTCTGTTAAGTCAAAAATCACCCTCAGATTTATCCAACCACTAAATAGGCAGAAGGTTTGTCTTTGTCCACGGCTAGCACTAACTCTAAGATTTTATGGAATTCATTCAAAATTAAATTAAATTTGAAACTGATTTCCAAAGAAGATGCAAATCACATATTCATAAAGATGTGAAATCCAAACTTGCATATTCTAACAACAAGTACAAAGAAGATGCAAATCAACATAGAAGATTTAAGACTTTTGAAGAAAGCGAATTGGTTATGATTCATCTTAGGAAAGAAAGATTTCCTACTGGTACTTATAACAATACCAAGATGAAGAAATATGGACCATTCAAGATTTTGAAGAAAATCAGTGATAATGCATATGTTGTTGATCTTCCATCAAATTGGAACATCTCTAATATCCTCAATGCAGGGCATTAAGGTATCCAATCTAAGTGGCCATGTCCAATGCCGATATCCTAGATGTGTTACTGATTTAATTGGTTATACTAAGGATTTCATATTATTAGTAGTAGTGGTGCTTCTGAATATATATACGCAATCTGTAACTGAAATACTCTTAGTCTTGGTGTTAAGTTTCCATGCCTACGATTACGAATGAGCTGTTGGAAATTGCCAATTTGGATTCATTACCCAGTCATTCAATTTTATATAATTTTGTGCTGATTAATTGAAAGTTTCAGAAAGTATGGAGTGTAAAGTAGCAACCCGAAAGTATTAGTGGCTAAAGGAACTGTTGCAAATAAGAAGGGAACATACACGAAAAATATTGTGTATAAAGAAGTCTTTCTGTCTTAGAAAAATACGAGTTATGAATACACATTCTTGATGTGAAAGGACATTTATGAATAAAAAATTATTAAATGAAAAATTCAAGTTTAGTTGTGATTACTTTGGCATATTAACATGACATGAGCTTTCACCACTTAACATTGATCGTTGACCGAGTGTTCACTTTGACCGTTGATTACCGCACAAAGACAACAAAATTTCGAAACGAATGTACTGGCAGGCGCATCGTGCATGCGAGCTATACTAGTGAAAATAAAAAAATTCAAGTATTTAGTTACTTCCTCTGTTAAGTCAAAAATCACCCTCAGATTTATCCAACCACTAAATAGGCAAAAGGGTTGTCTTCTGTCCACGACTAGCACTAACTCTAAGATTTTATAAAATTCATTCAAAATTAAATTAAATTTGAAACTGATTTCCAAAGAAGATGCAAATCACAGATTCATAAAGAAGTGAAATCCAAACTTGCATATTCTACTGGTACTTATAACAATACCAAGATGAAGAAATCAAAACTTACAACAAGTACAAAGAAGATGCAAATCAACATAGAAGATTTAAGACTTTTGAAGAAGGCGAATTGGTTATGATTCATCTTAGGAAAGAAAGATTTCCTCTTTTGGTACTTATAACAATACCAAGATGAAGAAATATGGACCATTCAAGATTTTCAAGAAAATCAGTGATAATGCATATGTTGTTGATCTTCCATCAAATTGGAACATCTCTAATATCTTCAATGAAACAACCCTACTTTCCATATAACCCCGGCCGATGATTAAATAGAAAGTACGTCGTCAATTTCTGCAAAGGGTACATAACCCACAGAAAACTAGGAACACCGTTCCATTACAATCGTATATGCGGAAGGGTATTTCTTAGCAAAAATAATGAAGATGTCTAAAAGAATAAAATCAGCGTACTAGACTTCAATAATATAATCCACCTTTTAAGTCGAACTAACAAAAGAAAAAAATGAAATGAAGTCTACCCAAGTAAATATCCCCACTTTTTTGCCTCACAACTACATAACGGAAAAATTAAAAGAAGAAGTGTAGATGTCCACCCTCGATTAGATATCTTCTCGAATATCCACCAATACTGGAATCAATCAAACTCCTTCACGAATCCCCTAACAACACTGAAAAATTTATCAACAGGGAGTTAAACTCCAAAGCAAGCTTACTCGATCGTCGAGCCATGGAAAATATAAAAAAATATATAAATAACTCTTAAAAGCAAGCAACGGAAGAAAACCAATAAGATACTAGTTACAATTGAAACAAGCACCACAAATTTACGAATCTAGAGTTTTCCTATTCAAGCGATTACTATACTCATAAATCAAGCCTCCTAACTTGTCAAACCTCTTCCATAGTGTTATATCGGGACATATCCGCAATAACACTAACTGAATTCAGAACATATCCGCAATGAAACGCTCGAGAAGGTACATGTATGTGTATACTAATGTACTGAAAGCGCCTCCCTATCTCAAATTTTCTTTTAGAAATGAGACCATAGATCACGGGGGTTTAGAGACTTACATAAAGCCTCTAGGCATACGAAATACCAACCTTGATTAAAATGACTTCTATCATCTTAACAGAAGAACATGTCCAAAAATATCATCTGTCACCAAGACACCAAGATCTAGACAGTAAAACCATCTCCGTCATTCGACACTCAATATGTATAATTCCCATAGGCACGGTAAATCTGCGGGGACTTAGCTAAATAAAAAAATCTAGCTAACAACCAGTAACACACCAAAAAAATGGATCATGAGTTTCTTCACCATTTGGTTAGACCCCACCAAAAGAAAATGAATTTTTTTAGTACTCACGACGCTCGTCTTATACGCATACACAAAACTCCTTTAACAATCCATTTCAAACTTCCCATAAGCGCGGCTTAAATTACTTATGCACATATACACTTGCGGTACATGATTCACATCATTATTCATGGGCTATTATATATATATCCTCTTGATTAGTCATAAATGTGCACGATAATCTACTAGCTCGTCCACCCCATAATTCATCAGTTCACCTATCCAATTGTAAGCTGCCTCATAACTAAGTTTGGATCAATTAAATAAATATCTAAATTAACTAACATGTCTTGGTAGAATGACTTAGATATATAGACAAAGAATAGAGAGGCAAACACCCATTCAACAAAAATCAATTAATCGAGAGAGCAAAACTCCAAATGATCAATATCAAAGGGAGGGTGTACTTTTCCTATCATACGCACCATTATCACGGTCAGAAACTCTTGTACTCGCCCCATCATACAACCAAATAGTAATTTATAATGACTAGGTAGAATTTCAAATGAGATAAGCGGAAAAAAAAACCACAAATCAGATCATAGATTATAAATGGATTCATGCATAACCATTCATGAGTTATTCTATATCCAGTTCTACATTTATCCAAGATTTCGGAACCGAATAAACTTGCCTCAATTTTCGTATGCAACCTGATCACTCCTTTAAGAAGAAGTTTCCTCACTTATTAAGCCCTAAAAGATGAATACAACAACAAATAGAGAAAGAGATATACAAACGTAAGCACAAGCTAAAATCACCATGAAAGAAATGACGAAAACTAATTAAATCCTTACCACCTACACCAATGCTCTTCCTTTTCTCTCTACTGATTTTTCTGCTATCTCTTATTTGTTTCCTTAGCCGCTTTAGTGTAACCCTAATCTTATTCCCGTAGAAGAGAAAATATATAAAGTCCTCTAACCCTACTTATTAGTACTAAGTCAAAAGTTTGGGGTTAACTAAGCAAACCATCTTTAATTGCTATGGGCTACCTATCTATAACTAAAGTGACATGTACCAAATTATTCTAGTATAATTTAACTACTCCAGGAAGTTAGCTTCGATGGATATTACAATCTACCCCACTAGATAAATGATTCCGTCCCCGGAATCGAATTTTACCTCTGTAGTGAAAAGATGCGGGTGAGAGCGATTGAATAACATCCTCACGCTCCCATGAAGCTTCTCGCTCGTTTTGAGGATTCCATTGCACTTTGACAAATGATATTTCCCGAGACCGTAGTTTCTTAACTTGTCTTTCTACAATCTGAATACCCTTTTCTTCATAGGTGGCATCCGGTTTCACAACCAACTCACTAAGGTCTGTTTGTTGAGCTCGCTCCTCATCTCTTAAGTGTTTACGTAGCATAGAGAAATGAAATACGTTGTGCACTCCAGATAACTGCGGTGGTAATTCCAGCTGGTATGCTACATTTCCAATCTTCTTAGTTATAGGGAATAGTCCTATAAACCTAGGAGACAATTTCCCTTTCTTCCCAAACCTCATTACTCCTTTCATAGGAGACACCTTAAGTAGAACTTCATCTCCAACTTCCAGCGGCAATGTTCGCCGTTTCCTATCTGCATAACTTTTCTGCCTACTCTGGGCTTTACGAAGACAATCCTTAACCACTAGGATCTTCTATGTGGTGAGCTGAACCAAATCAGGCCCCAAAATCTCTTCTCACCAACTTCTACCCAACATACTTTGGTGAACGACAAGGTCTTCCATAAAGGGCTTCAAAAGGAGCCATACCAATGCTCATTGATAACTATTATTAAGCAAATTCTGCCCATGGTAAATAATCATCCCAATTTCCTTGGAAATCTAGCACAGGCTCAAGCATATCCTCTAATATTTGATTAACTCTCTCCATCGACCATGATCCTAAGATGAAATGAAGTACTAAAATCCAAATCGAACCCAAAGCTTGCTGAAAGCTTCTCCAAAATTTGTAAATGAATTGAGCACCCCTATCAGAAACTATTGAGACTGGCGTTCAATGCAATACCACAATCTTCTCTACATAGAGCTTGCATAATCTATCCACATTTTGAAGTAGTATGCATTGGTAAGAAGTGTGCTGACTTAGTCAACCGATCCACTATTACCCAAATAGAGTCATGCCCTCTCTTTGATCTCGGTAGTCCAACTATATAATCCATAGAAATATTTTCCCATTTCCATTACGGTATTGGGAGTGGTTGTAATTCTCAGCTGGCTTTTGGTGCTCAATCTTAACTTGCTGACATGTTCGGCATTTAGAAACATATTTCGTAATATCTTGCTTCATACTTTTCCACCAAAACTGTCTGCGCAAATCCTTATACATTTTTGTAGCTCCCAGGATGAATAGTGTAGCGACTACGATGAGCTCCATCTAACACCTCACGTCTCAACTGGGAGTCCACGGGTACACATAACCGACCTCGAATCCTAAGCCCACCATCCATCCCAACATAAAAATCTTCACTTAAGTCTCAGGATCCAAATAGTTTCACACCAATCATCCTTTTGAGCCTGAACAATACGGCTAATAAGTGCAGGTTGTACCACAAGATTTCCTAAAAATGCTTGAGAAGTAGAAGAATTCTTGGCGTCTAAGACAAACTCGGCCGTGTCTCCAACATCTTCCACTCTTCGACCATCATGGAAGCCAACAAACCCCTTGGTTTTCTGCTCAAGGCATGGCTACAACATTCACCTTACCGGGGTGATATTGTAAGCCAAAAGTGTAATCATTGATGAGCTCCATCCATCGACGTTGTCTCATATTCAAATCCTTCAGGAAAATAAATACTTGAGACTCTTATGATCGTGAAAAGCTCAAATCTCTCGCCATATAAGTAATGACGCCACAACTTCAGAGCAAAACTATCGCTGCCAACTCCAAGTCATGGGTCGGATAATTCTTCTCATGGACACGCAATTGCCTAGACGCATAAGCAATAACCTTACCTTCCTGCATCAAAACACACCCCAATCCCAGAAGTGAGGCATCCGTAAACCACTAGTTCCTTTCCTTCTACAGGTAAAAGTCAAAGCTGGTGTCGAAGTAAGCTTAGTCTTAAGCTCTTTGAAAAGCATCCTCACACTTCAAATCCCAAACAAACGGTTCTCCCTTCTTAGTTAGCTTAGTAAGTGGTCCCGAAATTCTAGAAAAATCCTTAATAAAACGACGATAATATCCAGCTAAACCAAGAAAACTTCGAATCTCTGAAACCGTTGTAGGTTGTTTCCAACTCAACACTGCCTCAATCTTGGAAGGGTCTACAGAAACTCCGGTTTCAGATATCACATGCCCCAAAAACTTAACTGATTGTTGCCAAAATTCACATTTCGAGAACTTTGCAAACAACTGATGCTCTCTCAAAGTCTGCAACACTAAGCGTAAGTGTTCCACGTGTTGTTCCCGAGTCTTAGAGTACACAAGAATATCATCGATAAAAACAATCAAAAACTGATCAAGAAAATCTCTAAATACTCGATTCATCAAGTCCATATAAACCGCAGGTGCATTCGTAAGCCCAAAAGGCATCACCAGAAACTCATAAGAACCATAACGAGTCGAATGCTTTAGAAATATCTTCTCTCTAACAAGAAGTCGATGATAGCCGGATCGCAAATCGATCTTCGAAAACCATATAGCCCTTTCAACTGGTCAAAAGATCATTAATCCTAGGTAAAGGATACTTGTTTCTTATCGTGACCTTGTTCAGTTCACGGTAGTCAACACACAATCGCAAAGAACCATCTTTCTTTTCACAAATAAAACAGGAGCACCCCATGGTGAAGAACTACGTCGAATAAATCCTTGACTTAAAAGCTGGTCAATCTGAGACTTCAACTCCTGCATTTCCTTTGGAGCCATTCTGTAAGGAGCACGAGCAATTGGTGTCGTACCTGGTTGAAGTTCGATGCAGAACTCCACTTGCCTATTTGGAGGTAATCCAGGAACCTCTCGGAACAAATCCGCAAAATCAGACACAACTAGTATACTCAATCAGAGACTCATTATCTACTACTTCACCCTCAATATGGCTAAGGAAAGCTTCTACAAACAGACTTCGAGATGTAGTCTGCACCACTACCTTAGATTTACCCGGCTTTGCAAAAGTGATTGTCTTGTCAGCACAATCCAATTGCACAAAATTAGAAGATAACCAGTCCATCCCTAATATTACATCGTAAGGAACCATCTCCAGCACATAAAGATCCTCCAAGTTCTCAACATCACCAATCATAATAGGACAAGCATCGACCTTGTTACTCAACTCTACCATACTACTAGTAGGGGTGGAAACACATAACGGAAAATCACACAATTTCAAAGAAAGATTTACCATGCGAACTAACTTAGCAGAAATGAAAGAATGAGTAGCTCCGGTATCAAATAAAATACTAACTAGCTCTCCTAAAATAAAGAAAGTACCTCCCAAAGTAGCACTCTCCATCTCAGAAGGTTGCACAAACCAAAGAGTTGACCCTGGCCACGAGGCTGCACATTACGGTTTGCAACCCTAGTGTTTGGTTGCTCACGTCTATACAGTTGTCTCGAACTTTCTCTTTGGTACATTCTGATTCCTTGTGCCCCCTTTCACGACAGTTATAGCAAAACCCATAGAAGTTAATTGGTTTGGCAGCAAGAGTCTCTCCCTCCGCTGGCACTACTACCCCTTCATTACCACCATTCTTCTGACCACGGTTCCATTGATTCCAATACCCCTTCCTTTTCTTCCCTGGATGATCAACTTTTTGAGTGACATTCTGGGTTTGCTGGTTCTTACCACTTCCATGATGACCTGAAGAAACCTTTGATGCACGGCCAACCTTATTATCCTTCTTCAAGTATTCCTCATCCCTCTTATGAGCTAAGAAATCTTGCTTAAGCTCTCTGGCACATTCAACAGCCCTAACATATGTGTCAATCATATGATTTGCAACAATATGCCTTCGATACACAGTATTTAGACCATAAACAAACCTACGTCTATTTTTCTCTTCAGTATCCACCAAGTGAGGTACAAACATCGACAATCTTTAGTATTCAATCTCGTACTCTGTAACAGATAAAGTACCCCCGCTTAAATGAAAAAACTCTCTCCTTAGCATTTCGAATACTCTGAGGGAAATACTTGTCATCAAACATACGAATGAAGTCTGTCCATGTCATGGTGGCATGATCCAATCCACGTGAAGCTGGAAGTCCACCAAGTATGAGCATCTCCAAGTGAGCTCAAAGGTAGGTAATCTCTGCTTGAAGACTCTCAGGCAAGAAGGTCCTATGGCCCTAAAAATCTTGACCATCTCATCCTTCCATTCATGGGCTATCATTGGGTTTTCCAGAAAATTCTTTCGGGTTCAACTTCTTGAACTGAAACTGAACCTTTCTATACCTATCTTCCTCAGTTTCAACAGGCGGTCCTTGGTTCTGATGATTATTAACTTGTCCAGCATTTTGGTTCATAACAGCAATAGCGACTGCTTGGGCTATTAACTGGGTCAGCTGTGCCATATTCACATTTACAGTCTGATTTCCTAATTGTGGTTCATCTCCATCAATAGGACCACCATTTCCGGTACTACCGCTTCCAATACCAGTACGTCTTCTAGTACCACGCCTTGACATTCCTATATAAGTCAATGATAATCTTAGAAAAGAATACAATAAATATATACTAATATTTATAAAGCATATCCAATCCATGGATATACATAACTAAAACGTCCTAGGCTCACTCCCCCCAAGTCCTAGAGTTACTCTAACCTAAGCTCTGATACCAACTGTAACAACCCTACTTTCCATATAACCCCGGCCGATGATTAAATAGAAAGTACGTCGTCAATTTCCTGCAAAGGGGTACATAACCCACAGAAAACTAGGAACACCGTTCCATTACAATTGTATATGCAGAAGGGTATTTCTTAGCAAAAATAATGAAGATGTCTAAAGAATAAAATCAGCGTACTAGACTTCAATAATATAATCCACCTTTAAGTCGAACTAACAAAAGAAAAAAAATGAAATGAAGTCTACCCAAGTAAATATCCCCACTGCCTCACAACTACATAACGGAAAAATTAAAAGAAGAAGTGTAGATGTCCACCCTCAGTTAGATATCTTCTGAATATCCACCGATACTGGAATCAATCAAACTCCTTCACGAATCCCTAACAACACCTGAAAAATTTATCAACAGGAGTTAAACTCCAAAGCAAGCTTACTCGATCGTCGAGCCATGGAAAATATAAAAAAAATATATAAATAACTCGCAAGCAAGCAACGGAAGAAAACCAATAAGATACTAGTTACAGCTGAAACAAGCACCACAAATTTACGAATCTAGAGTTTTCCTATTCAAGCGATTACTATACTCATAAATCAAGCCACCTAACTTGTCAAACCTCTTCCATAGTGTTATATCTGGACATATCCGCAATAACACTAACTGAATCAAAGAACATATCCGCAATGAAACGCTCGAGAAGGTACATGTATGTGTATACTAATGTACCTGAAAGCGCCTCCCCTATCTCAAATTTTCTTTTCCGAAATGAGACCATAGATCACAGGGTTTAGAGACTTACATAAAGCCTCTAGGCATACGAAATACCAACCTTGATTAAAATGACTTCTATCATCTTAACAGCAAGAACTGTCCAAAAATATCATACTGTCACCAAGACACCAAGATCTAGACAGTGTAACCATCTCACGTCAGTCGACACTCAATATGTATAATTCCCATAGGCACGGTAAATCACAGGACTTAGCTAAATAAAAAAAAAAATCTAGCTAACAAACCAGTAACACACCAAAAAAATGGATCATGAGTTTCTTCACCATTTGGTTAGACCCCACCAAAAGAAAATGAATTTTTTAGTACTCACGACGCTCGTCTTATACGCATACACAAAACTCCTTTAACAATCCATTTCAAACTTCCCATAAGCGCCACTTTAAATTACTTATGCACATATACACTTGCAGTACATGATTCACATCATTATTCATGGGCTATTATATATATATCCTCTTGATTAGTCATAAATGTGCACGATAATCTACTAGCTCGTCCACCCCATAATTCATCAGTTCACCTATCCAATTGTAAGCTGCCTCATAACTAAGTTTGGATCAATTAAATAAATATCTAAATTAACTAACATGTACTGGTAGAATGACTTAGATATGTAGACAAAGAATAGAGCCAGGCAAACACCCATTCAACAAAAATCAATTAATCAGAGAGCAAAACTCCAAATGATCAATATCAAGGAGGGTGTACTTTTCCTATCATACGCACCATTATCACGGTCTAGAAACTCTTGTACTCGCCCCATCATACAACCAAATAGTAATTTATAATGACTAGGTAGAATTTCAAACAGATAAGCAGAAAAAAACCACAAATTAGATCATAGATTATAAATGGATTCATGCATAACCATTCATGAGTTATTCTATATCCAGTTCTACATTTATCCAAGATTTCGGAACCGAATAAACTTGCCTCAATTTTCGTATGCAACCTGATCACTCCTTTAAGAAGAAGTTTCCTCACTTATTAAGCCCTAAAAGATGAATACAACAACAAATAGAGAAAGAGATATACAAACGTAAGCACAAGCTAAAATCACCATGAAAGAAATGACGAAAACTAATTAAATCCTTACCACCTACACCAATGCTCTTCCTTTTCTCTCTACTGGATTTTTCTCGCTATCTCTTATTTGTTTCCTTAGCCGCTTTTAGTGTAACCCTAATCTTATTCCCGTAGAAGAGAAAATATATAAAGTCCTCTAACCCTACTTATTAGTACTAAGTCAAAAGTTTGGGGTTAACTAAGCAAACCATCTTTAATTGCTATGGGCTACCTATCTATAACTAAAGTGACATGTACCAAATTATTCTAGTATAATTTAACTACTCCAGAAGTTAGCTTGATGGATATTACATTCAATGTTCAAGAAATATTTACATTTCATGTAGAGAATGAAGTTCTTTCCAATCATTAACTCGAGGACGAGTTTCTTTAAAGAAGGGGGACCGATGTAGTACATCTTTTGTCCACTATGACTAGTTGATCTCTTTACGACTGAAGCAACCTTTACAAGTTGTTCTAGTTTTTATGAATCAACTCTGACAAGTTGATTCCATTCTGTAATCAACTTTGTTTAGTTTTCTTGCTATACAAGTCTTTTAGTTTTCCTAGTTTAGTTAGCTTTCCTTTTCTTTTATGTTTTACGGTTCTTGTGAACCTATTTTAAGGCTATGCCTTATTGTTTTGAGAACACATCTTATTATTATTATTATCAATCAGGTTTATAATCTTTATCAACTCTTTAAATATTCTTATTCTTAATCTTTTGATTTCATCCTATTCATATCTCTTTCGTCTCTTCGTATCATCTGCAATCTCCGTATTGCATTCATCTTAACAAGTTATACATTAGGGTGAGTAAATTTTAGGGCACGAAGAAGATGGGGGATCTAATTTGGGAGATGTTTCTACGGTATTATCACATACTAAGGTTTTACAACAATGTCTATGTATCATTTTAATAGTGTTAACGAACACTTTATATACAACTAGTTTTTTTGTACAAAAATGATTATCTTCTGGAAAGCATTAACGACTTCATCAATAACTCTTTTTTTTTTTTACAAATTTTTTTCATCTTTCCAAAAGCATTAGCGACTCCATCTATATTTTTTTTTATAATAATTGGGTCTAGCTATCTTTCTAAAAGCATCAATGACTTTGTTGGTAACTTTTTTCTTCTTCTTCTTCTTCTTCTAACAAGAATGTCTATCTTTTCAGAAATATTGGCAACATTATTGATGACTCTTTCTTTGTTTAACTAGGACGATAAAAACAAAATGTTGTTCCACATTCCACTGAGCAATCTACCTAACTTAGTTCCACATTCAACTGAATTGTTGAACACAATAATATCTGAGTATATAGAAAATATTGTTTATAAATACAAGAGAAAGAAATGTGATTACAATAAAGAAATAAAAAGAAACAATATATGTAAACAAAGAAGGAAGAAAAGTTTCATGTCTATGATAAAAAAAAATGTTGTTAATAAACAAAAAACAACTTTACTTAGTTTATATTCAACTGGATTGTTGAATAAAAAATATAAGAATGCTTTGTGTTTATGATTAAAAATTTATTGTAGAGAATCGACCTAACTTAGTTCCACATTCAACTGATCGAATGCACTAGTTTGTTAATGAATAAAATGTAATATTGATGTTTATGAATGTAGTTGCAGGAAATCCTAGTCACCTCTACGTAGCATTTAAAAATTGCTAAAAAAAGGGGAGTGCGTAAGGGAAAAAAGCACTTCCAAATAGTCCCGCCAATTGATCCGGGAGTGGAAACAACAAACATTTTTTGTGTTTTGCAATCTGATATGCAATTATGGACTTGTAAGACCATAAAATGTACATTCTGGCCTAGTATCGGCTCTAGAGACAACCTCTTTATGGTATCTACAAAAATGTGCATCTCATTATTTCTATCAACACAGATTTAGGTTACAAAATATTGTCGGTTAAAGAATTAAGCTGCAGCCGTTAGATCGTATAGTAGAATTGAAACAAAGGATTTTAAGTGAAACCCTAAATCAAAGGGATCTCCACCACTTATAAGCAACAAAAGTTTCTTCCTTGTGGATCCAAAATGTGCCTCCCTCTTCTATCTCCTAACCCTAAATAGAAACAAGAAAATAGCTGCTCCTTCATCCATCGGCTGCAAGAAAATCATGAGAGAAACAATTATAGGCGGTTCAATAGCAGCATCATCATGGAACAACAAGCATGCATTAAGATTTTTCCTCTCAAGATGATAATTTACGATGGTCGGATCAACTAATTTTCCGATTTGGTTTTGTTTTCTTGAGCACCCAATGGTGCTTGGCTTTTCAGTGATATTTCTACTTTTTTAGTTTGTTTTTTAGGAACAGCATCAGGATCTTCTATATCAGGTCTCGTAAACACAAGATCTGATCGGCTAGTTTAATCAATTTCTACATCGCCATAAGTTTATTATGTATGTGTGTATCAATTTTCCTATTAAATAAAAATTATGACCAGTTCCAGTTTTTTTTGTTTTTTTTTCGTTTATGAAAGTATACCCCATTTATGATCTAATCTGGATGTATGGTTTTCTAAGATTCAAATTTCTTGAGATTACCTAATCCATCTTAACTAGTCTCAATTTGTTGTGAGATTCGGTGGATGACTATGAATGTGACAAGTTGCGTCAGGAATAGTCTTGTTTCAGGTTGTATGTTTCTACTCTAATCAGTATAAACACATCCTACAGCAACCTAAATGCAAATGCATATCCCGGTCTCAAGTATAAACACTTTCCTCATGATTATTAGGCTGACGTCATTCGCTACATCACTTCTCTAACACTCTGTGATGGCCTTCGCAAACACCTTTTATTTAAAACTCCGCTGAGACATAACTGTTGCAAGATTCTTCTCCTACATCTTGCCTCTTCTCATGTCTTATCTGCGAAGAAGAGAATGATATGAGAACCTATACCTCAAAATACCGCACTTATTTATCTTACCATGTTCTTCTTCACCGACAACCTCCCGTGAATTAGGCTTAACCGTCTACACGTGTTTATTGTCCCCCTTGTTTACCGGCGCATTCAATTTCAACCGGTCATCCCTTTTTGTCTATTTAAGGAGAAGACTAGTGGAAATATAATTTTCTTCTTTTACTCCATCTTCCTCATCTCCAAACTCTCAGTGAATCTTCATCTTCTGCAATTTTCTTCATCTTTGCTTCTCACAAGTTTATCTACCTGCTACTGCTTTCATGGAGTCACCAAGGTTAGTTTTGCTTTTTCTTCTTTGATTTTGCTGGAACTGATATTATTTTGATGAATTCCCTAACTAATTTTATTATTTTGTCTAATTCCCATACTGATTCTGTTTCAGCAAAAGCACCTCTTCCACCAAATTCACAGTCCCAAACCCTAAGGTTTCCAAAAGCTCGCAACACAAAGTTGTTGTAGGCAAAAGAAAGTCTGCGAATATTAAGGTAATAAAAACATCTCTTCTTTAATAACAATATTGTTGCCTCTATTTCTTATATTAGTTGATATTCGCAGGATGATGAAGATGTTAATAAATCCAACAAAAAATCTCTCAAAATAAAGACTGTTACTTCTTCCGTTTCATTTCCTGATTTCAAACCTCTAGCATCTTTTCTAACAACTTCGATAGCTGGGTCTTTATTACTTACTGCTCCTTCCCATGAAAACATCACTACAAATGCCATCCCCTAAGCTAAACCTTCTGCGAATGAAACCCCTTCTTCTCCCCTTGTAAATGCCGCAAAGATTGATTCCACCGCAACCTCACTTATTGAGCCTTTTCAATTTTCGCCTTGGAAGAATATATTCATTGTGAAAGATGATTCACTTCCCATAACTTCAATCATCACTACTTCTTCATCTGAAATCCTTCCCGTTAAGAAGGAGCTTTGGAAGGAGTGGACATTGCCTTTAAGGTTTTGTCTGATGTTCTTGATGATGCTCGAAGGTCCTCTATTGATCCTCTCCAGCTTAATGTCTGCGAAACTCTGGGTAAATATTTTAGTTATGAAAAAGCAGCTTCCCAAGCATCTTTAGAGAAAGAAATTGAATCTTTGAAGGAGAAACTCCCGGCTATGACTTTGGATTGTGATGATCGTCGCCACAAAAATCAGAAGCTTGAGAACGTTTCGCTGGATTGCGAGAATCTTCGCAGGAAAAATGATGAACTGAAAGGTATGATCTTCTTGTTTTCACTTATAGCTTATCTTCTTTGTTAATTTTACCTCTTTTGTATTCACTTTTCTTGTTCGCACGTTAAGTTTTAATTCAGAAACGAATAATGGAGAGATACGACTTTCAATATGCCGCTGAAGAAGCTCGTGCTGACAAAGAAGCTTTATTGAACCAATATAGCCAATTAGATAATCTTTACTCGTATTCTGTTGATCAAATTAACAACCTTTCTAACGAGAATGCCCAACTAGTTCAAGAGCAAGAAGTATTAAGTAGAAAGCTATCCCAACTCTCTTATTCATTAACTAAATCTAACTTGAAGATTGAAACTATGTCAGATGAAAATGGAACCCTTTCTCAAGAGAAACGAATCCTCCTAAACAAAGTAGCGATATCTTCGCAACAACTTAATATACGTCAAAAAATATGTGATGAACAAGAGCGATCTCTTCGCTCGTTAAGGAGTGAACTTAAGGAAGTAACTGAATCGTATATTGCTGAGAAGAATAAACTCATCCAAGGTAGAATAGCTTTGAGCATAAAGGCAAACCAACTTAAAGAGCAGCATACTCAATTGACTCCTATGCTTCCTTAGCAAAGGAAAATGCTTTACTTATCTCTAATGAGAAGAATTTTCGATCTCGCTTGAAAGGTTTGATCGGGGATAATTTTGATAATGCAATGAACCACTTGGAGAATAATAGTTTAGCTTTAAATATCTTATTTCGCAGAAGGAAGGTAGTCATAATAATCTGACTACCTCATCCACCTTTTCATGCTTAATTATTTTCGCAATATTCTTCTTACGTGAATTTCGCTACAACTGTCTTTTGTGTTTTTGATGTTCATACAGTCTAAGAGAAGTCATCATTCTTCTATTTCTTCTTTGAAATCGAAATTGGCCAAGATTCGCAAGGAGAATGCGATGCTTGCTACTACTCTTGCTCATTCTCGTGATCGTGCAGAAAGAAGATTTGACTACCTTCAGCATTTCAAATATATCAAAAATAGGAATCACCATAAAGCACTTCTTCGCCAAGTCCATCTCAAACCTGAAGTTCTTGTAAATAACATCTTACTAGATAGAGCACTTCCTCCTACAAAAGTTATGCCTGACAGTGATTTTGACTTCGAAAGTGATGATGAAGCTGCTCTTGAGAATGATGAAGAATATGAGTCCCTCAAAGAAGTTAATGCTGGCGATAATCAGGATGGAGAAAAAGCTGGGATGGACCAAGAGAAAGAGAAAACCGGCGGAAGCGAGAAATCTTGCGAAGACGAGAAGATTTGGGAAAATCATGCATCAACCCCTCTTGGCGAATCAAATGTGGAAATCTCCTTATTTGCGAGATAGATAATGCATCTTCTTTACTAATTCCCATACTTGCCTCTCATTATCTTTCTTGCGAAAACTGAGTTTGTCTCCTACACAATACTTAAATAGTTAGTTTGTATAAGTTCATTTTTATTTCATGTCCGTCAATTTCGCAGTCGTGTTCGTATTTTTCTGCAAAATTTCGCTATTGTGAATTCGCTATTAGATATATCTTGGAATTTTCCAAAATTCCATTCAATATTATTCTCTTATGTGGTCTTATTTTGCCTTCCTAAGTAAAGATCTTATTTTGCCACTCTTTGTATTTGTGACAAAATCGCAGGACGTCTTTACATTTTCATGTAATGACCCATTGATCTTGTCTTATCACTTTCTTGTATTATTTCCTCAGCATGATATTTTTCATGCGACAATATGACAGCCTAAATATTCTTGCGAAATAAAGCCCCATGACATTGTCGTCTTGCGACGAAATCGCAGGATGTCTTTACACTTTCGCACCGACCCATTGATCTCGTCTTATCTTTCTCTAGAAGTTGTGCTTTTAAGAGGTATTTTCTTTCTCCAAACATATTTAAAATCTTCACCATTTTCAGATTGATTTTGCATGAACCGTTTATGGCCTTCTTTTGAAGTGTAGCTTGAGGAATATTGAAAGCTAAAAGAATCTGGAGTGTCCACAGTAGTAGGGGGATTACCAGTCAGATCCAGAGGATTTGTCAGCTCCTCTCTTATTCCAACATTAGGTTGTTGCAGTAATTGAATGCTCCACTATCCATTTTCAATTAGGTCCGCTACTTTAGCTTCCTTTAGTGCAGCTGCTTTGTATGCCTTCTTGTGAGTTGAGAAGAAAGGAATGTAACCTAGCCAGAATTTTGTGTCAGACCCATTACACATAAAGTAGAAGTCATATTCATACTTTGAACTATTTATTTTTTATTTTTTTTCCTTCTTCCAAATTTTGTTTCCTTTTATCAAGTTATTGTGGAACACCAAATTTTAATCTTCAAGGGAATCTGTTTGGGTTTCCAACTGAAATTGGTGTCTAAACCAATTTCTTCGATTTTCTGCCGTGTTGAGTTATGGGTTTTTTTGGGTTCTCTAATTTATTTTGAATACAGTAATCTTTTTACCTTTTCTCATTCAGGCTTGAAATTTAAGATAAGGTGAGCTTAGTTGGACTGACTTACCAAGGTGTGTCGATGGTTTTGGTTTGTAAACTGACCGAAAAGCTACCAAGTCATGCGATCCAAAGTCTTCCTCGTCACCGAAAATTATCCTGTGATCCAACTCTACATTGCCACCTAAAATATGCAGGTTAACAAAATATTTGCCAATGTAACTCGAAAAGGAGCTTGCCGGTTTGACATTTTAATCCATAGGGAGGAGCATTTAGACCTAGAATTTCCTTTGTGGCCCAAACTATATGCCATGTAATCAAAGTGTAAGGCCCGGCTCACTCATTTCTCTTTATATTTACCCTAGGCAGTAGCAGTACTGTATATAAGCATCAGTGTTAGCCTGTTAAGGTTCATTATTTGGTTTGGTTTTCTAATCGCCGCCTCCAAAACAACAGCAGATCAACATTCATGGCTGTTGATGTGATGATCAACGCCAACAATAAAATCACTAGCATGATGATATCACCTCTCAGAAGAACGATATTCAATGACCTGGACTATGAGAGCGTGTAGCTCTGCCTCCAGAGCTCTCTCCCTATCCTCCAGATTCGTTGTGCGGGTAACGGAAATGAACCTTTGCCTCATGACAAGGTCGTCATCGATTCTTCTTCTCGCATAGCCTGTTCTCTTCGCCTTTCTCAAAAATTCAACATATGAGGGAAAACAAATAATGAAAGAGCTTCGGGAAGAAATGGATCCTGCTGATAAGTTCTTAGATTTCTATTTTAGTAGGACGGACCAATTTTGGATCTACATCATAAGTCTGAAGTAATGAAAGTAAAAATTGAATTTATGCTAAAGATTTCTGTTGTTTAGTTTATTAATCGATCTCAAAGCTAATCAGTAGAATTTATGTTTTTTCAATTTGTGTATTGTATTATCGTAAAAATGTTACGAAGAATGACACAATTTTTTTTTTTTTTTAATATGAATCTGTAATATTTCAATTTGAAATTAATTTTTGTAGCAATCAATTAACAACAGAAAGATTAATTAGGTCGATTTTCTGCTGCTTGTCTGATTTTTATTTGTGGTGATACTTCTTGTTTTGTGCAACTCTCGATTAGTAATAACTTGCAGGTGTAAGTAAGAGGTGGCTATGTATATGTGGTTGGTGTAAAAGACGTAATTGAACTGTGCATCAAGATCAAGAGATTTTTTTATTACTCCCTCCGTTATTTTTTAATAGGCTGGTTTCTATAAATAAATGTTACAAAAAAATAGGCTGGTTTCCTAATTGGGAAAGTCAAATGTTACTTTATTTTTTAGGGACCACTTCTTTTGATGGCAAGTGTCATGGGGACCATTTCACTTTACTTCTTTTGATGACAAGTGTCATGGGAACCATTTCAATTCACTTCTTTATTGACAAGTGTCATGAGGACCACTTTCAATGATTAGTTTTCTAAATTTCCTTAGTTTTCTCAAAAAACCAAACAAGCCTATTAAAAAGTAACGGAGGGAGTATGTTAAAGAATGATTTGGAGTGGATAGAAACATCACAGCAATTCTTCATATCTTACTTCTCTTCAAAACTCCTTGGCCAAGATTCTCTCACTCAGAGTCTGTCTTAGAATACTTGGAACTCTTGACCATTAATCTCCACTTATCATATTGTTGCATTCCCATCATCTTCTAGTTGGTGATGGAAGAGTGACAGAAGACTCTTATCAAGAGGACCTCTTATAGTGGGGGTTTCAACTCTTAGTGAAGAAGGTGGTATTGGCAACATCAACTTTTCAGACCTAGGCGGGTTATGATCCTGACTCGTTCAATAACACTTATGAGGGGTTGTGTTTGCAAGAAATTGACTGGGAACGGGAATTCAACTCGATCCTCATTTGTTGAGATGTATATGCTGTACGGGCATGTAATCTCTCCCCCATTTTGTTTAGTATCTTTATGATTTAGCTCTATGTTGTTATACTGAAATTGATAATTGTGTCACCTCTCATGTATTGAAAAGTATCTGAACTGTCTTCGATTCCTGGTTTTAAGCGTCCGTTTGATTGAAATTTTGTTCTTTGTTGCTGCTAGAAGCAAGCATTAAGTCATCCTACATGTGACAGCATCCTGTTACCATCTTTCTGTATACTGCTCATTGGCACTTTTCTGATAATCTAGCGTGGTTGACAATGCAAAAAGCTTCAAATGAAAAAGGTTTTTTCCTTCGTCTCACTCTATCTAGCAAAAAGAAATCCTTAGATCTTTCTACATTACTGCTGGTGATTTTTGCTCAAATGTTTGGTCCAGTGGCATCCATTACATTCTTTACTTCATCCAACTTCACCCCATCCGTATAAAGTAGACTAATATTATCCCAGATCTAACTAGGAAGAAAATAAAATTTGAAACTTTCTTGTTACTAGATTCAACCGGGAAACTAGTGTTTCGATTTGATGGTACCATTTCAATTGCTTCTATGCCATCATCTGGTGACAACATTCTCACCCATTGGTGGTGTGGTGCTGTCTTATCAGTCAGCATCTAAATCAAATACCCATTTTAAACCAGGATGAGATGAAAGCTGGCCACATCCTACTAAATTTTTCACACATTGGTGGTGTCAAAAGATGTTTCCGGCAAGCGATACTGGAGGAAAATTCTGGTGGTGCTGTATTGAATTATATGCGCATCTATTTTCGGCATCGAAATCAATAACATCGTAAAATACTGAAATTGGATTGGATAGCTAGCTAGGTATATATGATTTTACTGCATCCAGATTACATTTCAAGACCAAAATACTGTTAAGGATGACAGAGTCATCACTTCGCAAGACGCTCAACAACACTAGGCAAATTTCAATTTGTAGTATTCTGCCAAAGTCTTTAGGCTATGCATACGCTCTATTTCTGTTTAGATTTTGAATTGGTTTGTAGTTTTGTAACAAACCCTAATGTATCTCATTCAATATAAATAAAATCTCTCACCCACAGAATCACTGTGGAAGTATTCACCAAAATATGTTTACTAACTTGGTATCATCCTCGATCCAAGCTACGCTTCCAAAACCCTAAAAACACAAAAAAATGGCAACAAAACAATTTTAACTTAGACAAGTTCAGATCCATCATCTAGTGACTCTGAAACTTACTGAAACAAATTATCCTCTTTGGAAAACCCAATTCAAGCCTATTCTCAAAGGTTATGGATTGACTGGTTTTATAGATGGCACAAAAACCATACCTGCTCGAACTTTGCCAAATTCATAGGCAATCAACCTTGACTTCACAGCATATGATGAACAAGACTCTTTATTGGTTGGTTGGTTAAACTCAACTCTCACTGAAGCTGTTCTAGGAAAGGTCTCAGATTGCAACACTGCCAAAGAAGTCTGGGATACGCTGGAGGCTGAGTTTTCACCCAAGACAAAGGCGCATCAGATGCACCTAAAGAAACAACTTCATACGATGACCAAAGGTAACAAATCATTGAAGGTTTTCTTTAATGAAGTTAAAAGTTTGTTCAATCAACTTGCAGCAACAGGATATGTTGTCACCATTGATGAGATGAAACAGTCCATCAGTAATGGATTAAATCAGTCATATGATCCAATTGTGACTTCACTCAGTACCAACGAAGATACGGATATACAGACGTTTTATGCTCATCTCCTAACTTTCGATTTGCTGGACCAACATCTCAATGTTGTTCAAAGAACCCATTGCAAATGTGGCTTTTCGTGGCTCTTCCATCAAATCAGCACTTGAGACATAACAATAATGCAAATCGTGGACCATCAAATCGCCCTCAGCAGCAGAACAAAAGAAAACTTCTAAGTTTGATAAGCCCTGCCAGATTTGCAAAAAGGACAACCATCAGGCAACACGATGCTGGTTTCGATACAAGACTAGCAACAGTCATCCTAAGAACCCTGATGCTTACATTGCTTTGCCAAATGGTTTAAATGGAAACCAATGGGTTCTCGACAGGAGCAACCCATCACCTCACAAATGACATGAAGAATCTCTCCATTCCTCATGAATATGATGGTACTGAAATGGTCCATGTTGGTAATGGTAATGCTCTAATCATTGCAAATGTCGGTAATGCATCCTTTACGTACAAATCTCGTGCTTTTCATCTCAACAACATCTATCATGTTCCAGACATAAAAACGAATTTATTGTCTGTGTCTCAATTTTGTAAAGATAATGGAGTGTTTTTTGATTTTCACACTTCTTATTTTCTTGTGAAGGACATCAATACGGGGAGAATCTCATGAGGGTTTTGAATAAGAATGGGATTTACATCTTTGATGGAGTTGACAAGCTGGACAACCCTATACAACCCCAGTGGAACATCTCATCTACCTTCCCTCTATGGCATCAAAGATTAGGACATCCTATGTTGCGTACTGTGTCGCAGATTTGTCTTCAAAATTCACTTCCAGTGTCCAATAAACAATTTGATTTCTGTCATTCTTGCCATCTTAGTAAGAGCAAGAAATTATCGTTTTTTAAGTGACACAGCTTTATGATAAACCGTTAAGTCTTGTTGTTTCAGATATTTGGGTTTCACCTGAATTATCAAGGTCTGGTTTTAAGTACTATCTTTTAATAATGGATGTTTTCTCTCACTTTACATGGGTTTTTCCTATTGTCCAACGTTCTGATGCTTTACAAACGTTCACTCTTTTTCACAAACAAATAGAAAACATCACAGGTCATAAAATCAAAGTCTTCCAGTCTGATAATGCTTTAGAGTACAAAAATTCACGGCTTACCTCAACAATTCAGGTATACAACATCGTTTTTCGTGTCCTCATACATCTCCTCAAAATGGTCTAGCTGAGCGTCATATTAGGCATGTTACAGAATCTGGTTTGGCATTACTTTATCATGCCCACATGCCTAAAGAGTTTTGGGCTGATGCATTCACTACAGCATGTTATTTGATTAACAGATTACCCAAGTCAGTGAATAAGGTTAAAACACCATTAGAGCTGTTGTTTAATAGGAATCCTGATTACCACTTCTTGCGTGTTTTTGGTTGTTTGGCATATCCTTGCCTAAGACAATACAATTCCAACAAATTAGAACCTAGATCACTGCCGTGTGTCTTCCTTGGTTATAGTAATGCACACAAGGGGTATCTGTGTCTAAACCAGAAAACAAATCGTATATATATCACTCGACATGTTAGATTTGAAAGCACATTCCCATTTCAGTCTCTCCAACGGAAAATGACTGTCACAAGGTAATGTCCCTTCTAGCACGAGTGTTTTACTTTCACCTCCTTTTCATCGGTCTACTGTAACAGCGGCCATGGATGGTGAATCTTCTTTATCACCTGTGCAAAGCCAACATCATCTGCCGTCATTATCAGCTTTATCAACACCACAGCAATCCCGAGCTGACTCAACAGCTTTGCCTGCTTCAGCATCTGCACAACACACAACCTCTACCGCACAATCTGGTCGAGTAATCCTACCCGTAATCTCAAAGAACCTTCAGACTTCATCGCTACAACAACTCGGTCCGAAAATGCGGGTCATTCAATGGTGACTAGGGCTAAAGCTGGGATCACGAAACCAATTACAAGTTGTGCTTAACTGCTTCCAAACGTCCTTTGCCTGATGAAGAATTTATGGAACCAACGTCTTACACGACAGCTTCAAAGAACCCCAAATGGCGGACTGCAATGGACGTACAAATTAATGCATTAATTCGGAATGGTACGTATTCTCTTGTGAAGTATGAGAAGGGAATGAATGTCGTAGGCTGCAAATGGGTGTATCGTGTCAAACAAAATCCTGATGGGACTATCGAAAGCAGAAAAGCCCGCCTAGTAGCTAAAGGATTCAACCAGCAGGAAGGAGTGGATTATGGCGAAACTTTCAGTCTAGTTATCAAACCGTGCACCATACGACTGGTATTATCAATTGCAGTGATGAACAATTGGGAAATAAAGCAGTTGGATGTTGAGAATGCGTTTCTGCATGGAAATTTGGAAGAGGAGGTGTATATGCAACAACCTCCTGGTTATGTTGATTCCAATCATCCTGATCATGTCTGTAAACTACACAAGTCCTTATATGGACTTAAACAGCTCCACGGGCCTGGTTCTCTAAGCTCAAAGAACCATCTCTTATCACTTGGGTTTAAGGGTTCCATCTCTGACACCTCATTGTTTGTGTTACAAACTCCTAATTTAATCACGTATGTACTTGTGTACGTTGATGATATAATTATAACAGGTTCACAACCAGCGTCTATAAGGAAACTGATTGCAGATCTTGGTGCTGCATTTACATTGAAAGACATGGGTGATCTATCCTTCTTTTTGGGAATAGAGGTTCTGAGACGTAACAATGAGTTAGTGCTCACCCAGAGAAAGTATATTACAGACCTTTTGAAACGCACAAAGCTGGATGGTGTTAAACCCGTTAACACTCCGTTAGCCCCAAATGTTAAAATATTGCATGTGGTTCCGTGAGATTTCAAGATGCTACTTTATATCGCAGTGTCGTTGGAGCGCTTCAATACTTGCACCTGACAAGGCCTGATATCTCAGTGGCTGTTAACAAGGTATGCCAATTCATGCATGATCCATTCATAGAGCACTGGGAGTTAGTAAAAAGAATAATCAGATATTTGAAGAGAGTGTGGACTTTGGATTGCATTTGAAACGCACACAGGACTCATCACTTCAAGCATACTCAGATGCGGACTGGGCTGGAAATCTCGATGATCGACGATCCACTAGTGGGTACTGCATTTACTTTGGAGGAAATCTTATCTCTTGGAGTGCCGTAAAAACAAAAATGTTGTCAAAGTCAAGTACGAAGTCGAGCATGTGGGTGTCGCCATTGCTACCTCGTAACTTATATGGATTGGCCCTTCTAAAAGAGTTAGGGTACAACATTCTCGCTCCCATCTTGTGGTGTGACAATTTAGGGGCAACATATCTCACTTCCAATCCAATGTTTCATGAGGACGAAACATATAGAGATCGATTATCACTTTGTTAGAGAGAGTAGCAAGAAACAACTCCAAGTTCGTTTCATTAGCTCGTGATCAATTGGCAGATGTATTTACAAAAGGACTTGCGGCACCACGGTTTCAGATTATTCTGGGGCAAGTTGCACATTCGTCAACTCCGGTACAACTTGAGGGGAGGTGTTAAGGATGACAGAGTCATCACTCCGCAAGACGCTCAACAACACTAGTCAGCTGACCGTGTATTCTGCCAAAGTCTTTAGGCTATGCATACGCTCTATTTCTGTTTAGATTTTGAATTGGTTTGTAGTTTTGTAACAAACCCTAATGTATCTCATTCAATATAAATAAAATCTCTCACCCACAGAATCACCGTGGAAGTATTCACCAAAATATCTTTACTAACTAATACAAAGAAGAATAACTAGTAATGACAGAACTTCTCCACCACATTACAATTTTACTTACCGAGTTGAATTTTGAAATACATAAAACTAAACTATGCTCATGAAGAAATAAAAATTGAATACAAATGATTAAACTAGTAGATTCGCACTCGTTAACAAGATAAAAAGGAACACAGGAAAATCTCCAAACCAGAATAGATCAAATTGACGATTCATAAAAGAAATGTGAAATTGAGATATTGAGAGGATAAATCATGTTGCTGCTTGTTGTTGATGCCACTAAACCACCAACACTTGCTTCTGCCATGATTTTGTAGTTGCAGAGATCTGTTTTCTTTATTAGGGCTTCTCTCCTTCTCTACATAAAGAGATAATGGGAGGAAAAGTTTAGGTTTCACCTATACTGCCACTTATAAGGTTATAGGATCAGGTTTCAAATTTAGGCTTCCCTTATAACAAAACCTAGTTACGGACGGTTGTGATGAAAAACTTTAAGGATATTGATCTGACCAAGTTTTAACAGTTGACTAAAGTAGTCAAACCACACCAAACAGTCAAATAACGATACTGCCTCTTGTACATCTCTTAGCACAATATGATTTAACCGCAGGAATTTCATTCGATGCTCATGCATACAAAGACCATAGAGGTTATCAAATTGCACAACCAGAAAAACTTTGTGTGGATTATCATTTACCCACAATTTAAGGTCTTAGAGCAACTGCAGTGGGGAGACTATAACCAAAGACTAAAAACCAAAAAAAATTTAAAAAATGGGTTTCTCCGTGGTGCGACACTCTGGGGAAAACCAATTTGGTGGGGTGCAACTTTAAAGTTGCGCCCCATTATTATTTTTATTTTTTTTTTAAATTCGGGCATAACTTTGAGTTACGCCAGATCATCAGGCGCAATTTAAAGTTGCGCCCCAATTTTTTTTTTCTTTAATTCGGGCGTAATTTTTAATCTCGTCCCCACCAGGCGCAACCTTTAAACTTCGCCCGACCAAAGACCAAACCAAAGACCAAATATAGTTTGGTTTTTTGGTTTTAGTCGTAGTATATGATCTTTACTCCTCTCCGTAGCGCTTGGTTTTTCGACCAAATTTTTAGTTATACTACTCCTCGACTGTGGATGCTCTTATAGGACCATTTGATGTTAAATTGTTCCACTTCTAGGCCATCATGTGTTCTCACCCATTGGTGGTGTGGTATTGTCTTAATGAGCCACGATGGGATGAAAACAAGCCACATCCGACTAAATTATTCACACATTACTTGTGTCACGGAGGAATTATACCGGAGGAAAATTCTGGTGCTGCTACATTGAATTATATGTGCATCAAACTCAATGACAGTTCATTTTCTATAGGTAACATACTGAAATTGAATTTCGGGATGCTTTTACTTCATTCAGATTACAATTTCATGATTGAAAGAAAGAAGAAGAAGAAGAAAAACTTGCAAAGAAAGAATATAAATAAGTTTATTTATTTGTTGGTAATTGGGTAACATACATAAAATTAAACTACGGAGATGAAGATATAAACGGAATACAAATTGATTAAACTAGCAGATTCAGCTTTTGTTCCAGTGATGGAGAAATTCTGTTGACAGGAAATCTTCAACCACATAAGGAGATCAAATTGACAATACAGAAATCAGCACAACAATTGAAAAAAATGGGAAATTGAGATTTTGAGAGGAGATATCATGGTGCTTCTTGTTGTTGATGGACTACGGAGAACAAGTAGTATGAGGCTTCTACCATGACACATGAAAGCATGCATAAAAGAAATGAAATCAAGCGTGATAGCCATTGCCTGAAAGGGGCGATCTCAGTATTTGGCTTTCTCCTAATTAACTTCCGACTCGTAATGAAGAACTATTACCGTAGAAAATTACCTTGCAAGGGGTAGAAAATCTCAGTATCATAAAAAATAAAAAAACAAGTAATTATTGTCAATAAACCTTAAGGATTGACCAAAGATGATCTGCTTACATAACAGCTAGTTTGTCATACATGGCACCATCTGCAATCTGAGACGTAACCTGCAATTTCGTTTGAAAATTTGAAGTCAATTATCTAAATATCTATCTAAGCAAAACTGGTTGTGGAATAATCATATTACCTTGCAAGGCTTGCTGGTGTTCTCGCCAGATAAAGCTGAAATTCCGAAAGAAAAATTCTGGAACAACGAATCGAATACCGGATCAGAACCGATGTAGAGAGGAAATATCATTATGCTTGAACAAATTTTCTTGTTGTTGATCATGGACATCAGAAGCCATGATCATATATGATGTTGAGACGGCGGTGAAAATGAAAACGAAGGAGAATGAAAGAAAGCCCTAATACATATGTTGTTTAAATACTACTTCTATACTAGGGTAAATAGTGGACAGAGAAGTGAACTAGAAGTAGTTCTTATTACGTTACTGCCACTGGTATTTACAAATGGGCTTGGTGGTCACACTTGCAGAGTTGCAGTTAGCTAGCCAGAAGCCAGTAGTCCACCTACAAAACTTGTCCTGCTGATTTTGACAGAGTATGTAGTGCCAGTGATGGTGAATGGATGCGGCTGGCGTTCCCAGAATACGTACAGACATAAGAGATTGGAGGAGGAGACCCTTTTCGTGAACCTACAAAGACTAGGCATGGGAACTACAGCCTAGAAAGACTAAAAGCCTCAAGAACCAACTAGGCACTGGTACGACTGGGATGTGGCAACTATATACAGCTGCATTTCTTCTGAAATATGGACTTTCTGGTAAATTGAAACTCAACCCATTGTGTGCCACGGTGAAGACTTGTTCATTCATCATATCCCAGGAAAGGATGCATTGGCCATGGCCTTTGAAATGTTGCCAAGCTGCTTGAGGACGGATTACTAATTGCGCTTGGTATGAGGTATAAGAGCTTGACAAAGGTAGCGACCTTGAATAATTAATAACCCCATTGCTAGCGGCATCATTTAACAATATTCCAGAATCTGAATGTTGAGATGAATTGTCTGATAATGGAGAGCCATGCATTATTCCTGAAGTAGCAACAGGGCTGCTGGTGGACACCCTCCCATCTCGGCTCACGGATGTATGATCACTTCCAAACCTCAACACAGGACCAATTTGAAAAGGAATTGTACCTCCAGGCTGCATGCACTGGCTTGGGTATGTAGAAGCAGCTGAGTGTAAACTGTTATAATGGCCGGAAGCAAAGCGTGCAAGAGCTGTCAAAATCATATTTATCTTATTCAGGGATTGCACAGTGAGACAAGTAAAAGACACTATATGTGGGATTGGGTTTAAGTCACTCACCTACGCCTACCTCGGCCCTAACCACGGACTTCCATCCGAAACGACATTAGGAAGGCTTTTAACAATATCCAATTCAGCCTTAACCTTTTCATCTTCATCAAAATCTTCACACCCTCCAAGACCATCTCTCGAATGAGTCAGGGATCCAATTCACGCAAACAAGCCGACAATAAACCAGCTTAAAGATGCCAGGAAACATATTTTTTAAAGAATGATCTATTCTAAGACAGGTACGAAATTGCAAAATAACTCTATCCACGAGAAGTAGTACAAGTGATGTTGTTCCTTCTAGAAAATGTTTTGGTAAAATATTAACTAGCTAGCTAAGCATCATTTTCCCAGGTACAAGTATGCTTTCCTTAGTCATATTGCACAGCAATTGAAGCAATGAATAAGAGACGTACAAATAATTTAGCATGATATTTTTGAATTTTTTGAAGATACCTTGTCAAGGGCAAGAGTCTTTGTCCATATGAATACAAGAATTTTCCTCAACTCCACACTGCTGTTGTTTGTAGCAATTTGATTGTTGTTTGTAGCAATTTGAGTATTGTTGATGGGTGAAAACTACTCCTGCAGAATTTGGTAATTTGGGGTGTGTATGAGGAATGAATTTAAACCTTCAACAAATGCATTACGCGGTGAGTGCTTGTAGATTCGAGATCAATCGTGCAAGTCCGGCCTAAACCAAGAAATGGCCGTTCTGGACTTGTTTCGGTCACAAAGTGAAGGAGATGGGGTTGATCTTAGGGAGGAAGCGAAGAAGGTGTTGAGATTGTGAAGGTGTTGGCTTGCTTATGACTTGTAACGAAAAAGACGAGCAAGCTTACGATTGATGCAAGGTGCCGAGTGTTTGAATACGGTTTTTTGTATTAACACTTGGTTTCGCCTGACCGAACTTGTGTTGTTCTCATTTGTCTTTTTCTTGTTGTTTGAAATAGGGCGGAGAACCTATTTATACAAGTCATTGAGCCCCATTCACGTTTCTCGTGGGAAGTGGAGGTAGTGGAATGATGGAGTAGTGGAGTTATGTGTCGGTGATACACGACTAGTCTTGCCCACTTCTCCTGTTCATCTTTAACCGCCCATGACTTCCTAACACATTCTTGTGATGGCGCGTTGCACGCTGCACGCTATAAACCGCCAGACCAATACCCCCAATAAGTATCCCAGGTTTGTGACATGATTGATGTCCGGAATGTGTGGATCGTGGACCCACGAAAGATAGCATGTAATCTTGAATTGAATAACCGCGTTATTGTAAAAGTCGATACTTGTGAAGTATCGTGTGTATTTTATGCAGGTACTGCATTGCGGTGTGTGGTAAAGTGATGGGTAATGACTCCTCACTAACCAAATAACTCCCGACCGGGGTTTGTATAACCAAGTCGTGTGAGTTTGAACGGATGAGATGATGTTTGAGACACTCATCTGCGACCGTTAATGAATATTAGGGTTTTTTGAAGAGGTGCACAAGCATCACTCTTCGCCTTGGTCAAACCAAGCATGGGAAAGATTTGGAGAGGACCGACCATACATGCGTGTTGACGGCATGATGGTGTAGGTGCCTGTATTCCGTTCCCTCATGAAAGCGCGATCCGGGCCACTCAATTTCACCGTCAAAGGGGAGTGGTCGAGATTGATTTTGCGACGGAAGTTTGATACCGCAAGAAGCGCGCGCCATACTCCTTTCCTAGCGTTTTCCAAGACGACCTAGCTTGGTGGTCTTGGCCGGTTGGTTTGGCGTGAAGACGGTAGGCTGATGTCCACGCCTATGTCTTACCGTCTCATGAAACGTGATCTAAGCCACCCAATTCGTCCGGTGAAGTTGAGTGGTCGAGATCGATTCGCAATTTGGGAAGTGTAGCCACGCATGTTTGAGCGGGCATTTTGGATTGGCCAGGCATGATATGCCTTGGCCGACCGTATGGAGAGGTAGATGGGCCCACACGGTGGCCATGCTGGTGTGACCGACCCTTGCTCAATCTAACCTGTGACCCTCCATTCGTGCCGGAGAAGACGGGACGCGCGTGATGGCTTAAGCCCTATTTTGGCTTGCAAAGCCGTGCGACCATGCTCCTTCATGCGGGACGAATTTGTCGTAACCAATCATGGTTGGTTTTGACCGACTGGTCATGTATGTAGGCGGTCACATGGTGATTGTGTTGACATGCTCGGGCCCTTTGAGTTCGCATCTACACCCTCCATCTATACCCGCGAAGATGGATGGTTGAGACATTTTTTGCGGACATGTAATATGCCGCAAACCCTAATTTAGGTTTTCCGTCCATAATGCTTGGTATGGACGGTTTTGGCAAGCGAAGGCCAATGGTCGACCATGCGTGGTGGTGTGTGTATTCCATACCGCTTGGGGTGATGGAATTGATCCGTGGTCATCCAATCATGCTTGTGGAGTTGGATGACCGCGATCGATCATATCGGCAAGCTAAGGCCGTGGGTATTCCATACCATGCTTAGGGTGATGGAATTGATCTGTGGTCATCCAATCATGCTTGTGGAGTTGGATGATTCGCGATCGGATCATATCCGAGACTGATCAGCCAAGTCCGGATGCTCAATCGGCTAGTATAACACACCGAGAGGGGCTCAATCGGGCTAGTAAAACACACCGAGAGGGCTCGGGCAAGTATAACACACCGAGAATCAGCCTGTACGGGTATTTCGTACATGGTTTCATTATAGTGTTTGGAGGTTCGTGTTACTCTATAAGAGTAACACTCAGTCGTCATGCCACACCGAGTACGTGAAATACAAGGTCGATATGAAATTCTGGCTGAGAATGGGACCATTGCTACAAGTTCCATTCTTGATGAATCAAGTGAGGAGTATCCAACACTTATAGATGGCTTTATCTTTTACAAGATGTCGCCGCATGATTTTCTCTCGGTTTTTTCAAATATAACCTTAAACGAAAATCCACCATCAACATTAAGTCCCCCGCTCTAGCACATAATGGTTACACTATTGTGTGGTAGGCATGAGATGGTGACAAGTTAAAGATAAAACTTATGAGGCAAAGTTAGATGTTACTGGAGGGACGGGTCATCCCGTCCTTGAGTATGTCACGTTCAAAAGGAATATGGGGAGAGTGTTTCCCTAGTATGATGTCGGCCTTGCTCGCTTCGATCGACCTCGCTATGCCCCGGGGCTTCGGCCGAGGGGCTATTGCGCCTCGCTTCACTCGATTGTGGGGTTGTGCCTAATCGACTGACGGCTGCACCGCCTGTTCGTGGGTATCATGCGCTTGCTTGATCGAACGTGGGCTTGTTGTGTCTGCTTGATTGAACGTGAGTCTCACCCACATACGCCTGACAGACTTGAAACTTGTACCGGTCTTGAAATCAACACCAGACTAAAATTTGTACCGGACTAAAATTTGTACCGGACTTGAATGGTGTTTGGACCGGCCATTGTGTGCTCCGATGTGAGTTGTGTCTTGCCGTGTGACTACATCTCTCCCGTATTTTCATACAAGTTCTAACTCCTGTCTTTTATTTCATTGTGGAAGAAAAGAATCCCCGTTGAGATGTCTTCTGGAGATAATGTCGGGTGCCAAGTCGAGGTGTTGAAAGCTTCAAAGATATGTCGAACATTGATGATGAGTTGTTCACCGCGCCTTTTCAACTATAGGAAAATATTTGTTCCACAAGATAACTCCTCTCCTATCGACTTTTAGGTTTTTCATGCTCCGCTGGCCCTCATGAAGGATGGATGAGACGTATGTTGAGCAATGAGTACATCAAAGATAACTTGACCAGAGCCTTGCATTATTGATGCAGCCTTTGAGTGTTGAAACGTCTCGAGAGGATGTTAAAGTGGTTTCGATGCGACCGTTGAGGTGGGTCCGGAGAGAGTGTTGAAGAAGGATTCTGAAGCGAACAGGGTCCCGGAGAGAGCATTGAGGCGTCTCTTGAATACACTATTGAAGCGGCTTGCGGGAGGGAGAGTTGAAGTGGCTTCCTCTCCGTTCGATTTACCTCGCAAATTCCATGATTCTTGACAGACCATCTTTCTCGTGTCAAGAAGTCCTTGATCGACGGTTGTTGATGGTGGATTTTCATTCAAGGTTAGATTTGTAAAACCGAAAAATCATGCGCCGACATCTTGTAAAAGATAAAGCCATTTATAAGTGTTGGATATTCCCTCACTTAATTCACCAAGAATGGATCATGTAGCAACAATCCCTTCTTGTGAATTTCATATCAGCCTTGTATTTCCCGTACTCATTATCGGTGTGGCATGACGACCGAGTGTTACTCTTATAGAGTAACATGAACCTCCAAGCACTATAATGAATCATTATCAGTGTGGCATGAGACCGAGTGTTACTCATATATAGAGTAACACGAACCTCCAAGCACTATAATGAAACCATGTACGAAATACCCCGTGTGCCGATGCTCGGTGTGTTATATTAGCCCGAGCCCCTCTCGGTGTGTTATATTAGCCCGATTGAGCCCCTCTCGGTGTGTTATATTAGCCCGATTGAGCATCCTGGACTTGACCGTATCGGTCTCCTGGATATGATCCGATTGCAGCCATCCAACTCCATAAGCATGATTGGGTGACCACAGATCAATTCCATCACCCTAAGCATGGTATGGAATACCCACGCCTTAGCTTGCCAGATATGATTCGATCGTTAAATCATCCAACTCCACAAGCATGATTGGATGACCACAGATCAATTCCATCACCCCAAGCATGGTATGGAATACACACTACCGACCCCGCATGGTCGACCATTGGCCTTTGATTGCCAAGAAACCATCCATACCAAGCATTATGGGCGGAAAACCTAAATTAGGGTTTGCGTATATTACATGTGCCGTAAAGCGGTCTCAACCATCCATCTTCGCAGTATATAGATGGAGGGTGTAGATGCAGCACTCAAAGGGTCCGGGAGCATGTCGACACAATCACCATGTGACCGCCACACACTTGACCAATCGGTCAAAACCAACCATGGTTGGTTACAACAAATTCGTCCGCCCAAAAAAGCATGGTGCGGCTTTGAAAGCCAAAATTAGGGTTTTAAGTCATCACGCGCGTCCATCTTCTCCGGATTTAATGGAGGGTCACAGATTGGATTAACCAAGGCCGGTCATACTAACATGACCACCGTGGGCCCATCTACCTCCTCTTGCGGTCGGCCAAGGCATACCATACCCGGCTAATCCAAAACGCCCGACCAAACTCACGCGGTTACATCTCCCAAATCCTAAATCGATCTCGACCGCTCAACTTCACCTGGATGATTTGAGTGGCTTAGATCACGTTTTCATGGGATAATCAGTATAGGTGTGAACACGAGCCTACCCCCTACACGCTGGTATGATCGACCAAGACCGACCACGATGGGTCGTCTTGGAACGCACGCCCAAACTTGGGATGTCATGCGGTTTCCAACTCCCTTTGCGGCAAGGGATTTCGCCGCAAACCGATCTCAACCACTCCTCTTTGACGGTCAAATTGAGTGGCCTAGATTGCATCTTCATGAGACGGTGAGACATGGACGTGTACACCATCATGCCGTCAACACGCATGTATGGCCTGGCCCTCTACAAAATCCTTCCCATGCTTGGTTTCGACCAAGTCAAGAGTGATGCTTGCGCACCTCTTTAAAAACCCGATTTCATCAACTGGCCGCAGATGAGTGTCTCAAACATCATCTCATCCGTCCGACTTCACCAGACTTGGTTATACAACCCCGGTCAGGAGTTATTTGGTTAGTGAGGAGTCATTACCCATCACTTTACCACACCGTAATGCAAGCACGCATAGAATACACACGATACTCCACAAGTATCGACTTTCAATAACGCAATTATTCAATTCAAGATTACATGCTATCTTCCGTGGATCCACGATCCACGTTCAGACATCAATCATGTCACAAACTGGGGGATACATACCTGGGGTATTGGTCTGGCGGTTTACAAGTGCAGCGTGCAACGCGCCATCACAAGAACGTGTTAGGAAGTCGTGACGGTTAGAGATGAACAGGAAAAGTGGGCAAGACCGGGTCGTGTGTTACCGACACACAACTCCACTACTCCATCATTCCACTACCTCCACTTCCCACGAGAAACGTGAATGAGGCTCAATGACTTGTATAAATAGGTTCTCCGCCATATTTCCAACAACAAGGAATAACGGAGAACAACACAAGTTCAGGATTTACGTAAAACCAAGTGTTAATACAAACCGTATTCAAACACTCGCAGCCCGCTTGCATCAACCGTCTTGCTCATCTTTCTGTTACAAGTCATAAGCAAGCCAACACCTTCACAATCTCAACACCTTCTTCGCTTCCCTCCCTAAGATCAACCCCATCTCCTTCACTTTGTGACCGAAACAAGTCCGGAAACGGCCATTTCTTGGTTTAGGCCGGACTTGCACGTATTGATCTCTCGAATCTACAAGCACTCACCCGCAGTGCATTTGTTGAAGGTTTAGATTCATTCCTCATCCACACCCAAATTACCAAATTCCACAGAGTAGTTTTCACCCATCAACAATTGGCGACCACAAAGTGGGAGATTGATCTATCGGTTGCATAAAATTGAATCCTCAATTTTTCGTTTCCATCTCGCAATGTATCCGGAAACTACAAAGCGGTTCAGATATCATGGGAAGCACAGCTGAATGCTGGAGGATGTCTTGGCAAATCAAGCCAGTATCACCAGGAGGCGTAGCGAGACATTTCGCCTTTTGAATGACATAGCAAAGACAATTACAAGAAGGATGCATCCACTCCGCAAGAAACTGGGTGAATCCTTAGCCAGGATCACACCTTTACCAGGGGAGAAACAAAAAGAGCGCGTAATCGCAGGGACTCGTGAAAGATGAACAACAGGTCCGGGCCGACGATGAGAATCCGAGACGACTCCCACGGAGAAGAGACTTGTCCGAGCACTACAATGTCTCCGAGATAAAGAAAGGGAGCCTGCAGCCTATGGAACCGTGTTAGAAGATTTATATCTCAAAACCCTCGCGAAGCCCTAAGACTGTTCGACCCGCATCAACCTTTCAACCGAGTGAAGAAATGCTTGAGGAAGGAGAGATCAATCAAGGAACGCGTGAGGCCGCAGGATGGGAACGTTCAACCCGATCACTCGGCGCAAAGTGACATTACGACACCTTCCACATCACCGCCTAGGCAAGCGATCCACAGATATGATGACATCCGCAAGTCTTACAACTTCATCTCCTATTCCACATCAAGGCCACGGAGAGACATTGCAACGCCCGCTAACGCAGAAAAGCTAGACTCAAGGTACTTACATTTCCCCTTCCCGGTGAAGAAGATCCGGGAGCTACTAGAGACGTGGGTGCGAAATGGAGAGTCAAGCTACCCCGATGCGGCGCCCACCTACCGATCAACAAGTAATGGATCCGAGGTACCGTCATTACCATCCGGTTCCTTCATCACCCCACCAAAGGAATGCAACGCTTTGAAGCGCATTGTTCAGAGAAGATCGGTTCGAGAGATAGCTTGCGGAGGATTTTCTTAGAGGCTACTCCGGCCTCGATATGGTGAGGCTTCAAAAGGCAAGTAAGTTTTACTCAACAACTTTACAAGAAAGATAGTTTAGAATTCACCGGGGACTTAGCATCCCGCACGTGGAGAAAGAGGCTCAGTGATCAAACGCCATGTTTGTTTCCATTCGTACCTCCCTTTTACATAACATTTGCAACTTCATATATGTGCAATCATTCATGACCAAGATGCAAACCTCATTTAACATAATCTCTTTCAAAAAGTTTGTTCACAAAACTATCTCAAAATAAGCCAATTCAATTACCTATTCAAGACCTAAGTCAGAAGAAAATCCTCACTATCACTCAAAAAAAAAAATCTAAAAGGAAAAACAAGTCGGTAGCTACAATCTTTCAAGGGAAGTCCTTCAACAGCAACTCATCCTTCTGGGCAAGAGAGACTTTCATCCTTTGAAGTACAACCTGCTTCAGCTTCAGTTCCTTAGGCAACTTTTCAACCTCTTCTTCCCCGGCGAGTAACACAAAGATACGAAGGGGCTCCGTCCTATAATTTCGGAGCTACCGTGGTCAATACACCTTATGCAGCCGTCACTTCTACCACCGGTGCCGGCGTTTAGGAGATATTCCAACAAGTGTAACACCTCCCGTCACCAGAGTCAGAGCAGCCGCAAATCCCGATAACTCCTCAAGCGTAACGCCTCCAGTAGTCACCAGAGCAACAACTTTCACTCCTGCATCAGGATGAGGAGCCGGAGGGACGAGAGGAGGACCACCATCCATTACCATTTCAGACTTGATGGAGAAGCTGAAGTTCTTGCTAAGACTCAAACGGATATGGCCGCAACTCAGAAAGAGGTATTTCAGCCGCGCGGACCTACGTGGACCTGATCAAATGAGCGACATCAGATATGAACGGTCCTGTCATGGAGATTCCTACACTGGGGACTGATCCTCACAATGATCCTCCCCAGGTCAACAGATTTACTACGAACTAGAGACCAGTGGATTAGGAAGCGGCATCTCTAGTGGAAAGATTGTGTGAACTCTTGCGCCTCTCAAAGAATCAACGTGCAGAGATGTTTCCTGTAATCAATAAAATAGCTCTGGACGTACACCTGACTCCTTCACGTCCAGAAGTCTTAACTGCATCGAAAACACCCCGTAAATAATGTTACATTTACGTAAGACGACATGATGGCGTAAAAGGTCACGACCGGCCCTGCATGTTACCGCACACATCAAGGGTTCAGAGTTCAGGAGGGCCCTCGTCGACACAGGAGCATCTTCCAATGTGATTTCTCTCAAGACTCTCAGGACGGCCAAGGTCAGCCTATGCAAGATTGTACGGCAGCCCACCACAATGATGAACTTTGAGGAAAACCAAACCAGCACATACAGGAGAGACTCCGCAGAAAGAATCAGAAAAGTTTGCTGCATCCCACTCCCCACGTGGGCGTCAATTCAGGAAGAAGACCGGCTTGCATCATTGAGGGCTAGTACCCATGATGCATCTTTGCTGACGAAGCATTCTTCTCCATCCTGTGAAGCCTCGACCCACGTTCACACTAAGAGGGAATGAACTTTTATGGCGAGTCGTGACCAGAAAAGGAAAACGCAACGAACCACAAGAGCAAGTGTTAGATGCTCCACAACTGCTGCAAGAGGGAACCAACTCCACAACTGATGAGCTCGACGACAAGGAATCTCCTAGGCCTATCTCCATCAGCTCGACCCTGTGTAATCATTCATACAATCTCCGATCCAAGCCGGTCGGACAATCTCTGAGGTAATTCAGCGTGAGACCAGATGCAACCAGCGGACATGGCATGTTCTCCTCCATGGATGGATGTAGCGGCTATAACCAGATAAGGATGTACGAGCATGATGCAAGTAAAATATCTTTTCGAACTCCTCTCGGAAATTTTTATTATACCATACTGCCATTTGGTTTAAAGAATGCCGGTGCAACGTATCAACGCTCTATCACGTCAATCTTCCACTGGGGCCGATACCTCAAGAGAGCAGCCTCAAGAAGATAACGATGTCCACGCGTCATACCGAGAACGATCCGGGCGAGTCACTTTATCAGACAGTGGTACATGTCTATCATTCTATGTTGGAGAATCCACATTTTGGTCATCCTCTTGAGCTGTTGAACGCTCATCTACAACAATATATGCCCTGATAGAAAGAACCAGTCATGCCGAAGAGCCTCATAATGTTCGTAGGGGCATATATCTCGCCAACAGGCGATACAACCTTCAGCCTTCTGTAAGCAGTTCCCTGAAGCAGCAAGAGGAAAACCACCGGGATACAACATCCTGCGTGTCCGTCAACTCCAACTCCAGTACCACATGCACGACTCCCACAATGATGAAGCAATGTCCAAGATATTCTATATCTGGCTCGACAACGACCACTACGAACAAACCATGTAAACCACGCTTGGGGACTGAGGCTCAGCATGAAGTTCCTTCACCTTCAGTCAAAGACTTCTTCAACACGAGAAAGATGGTCAGTCAAGAATCATGGAATTCGCAAGGGTAAATCGAACTGAAGAGCCGCTCCGCTTCAACGCTTCCTCCAGCAGAAGCTGCTTCAATGGTCTATCCAAGAGCCGCCTCAATGCTCTCTCCGGGACCCCTGTTCACTTCATAATCCCGCTTCAACACTCTCTCCAGATCTACCTCAACGTTCGCACCGTAAGCCACTTTAACATCCTCTCGAGTCGTTTCAACACTCAAGCTACACCAATAACTGCGCTCCGGTCAAGTTGTCTTTGATGTACTCATTGCTCAATGTGCGTCTCATTCATCCTTCATGAGGATCCAGCAGAGCATGAAAAAAACCTGAAGTCGATAGGAGGAGGGTTATCCCGTGGAACGAATATTTTCATATAGTAGAGAGAGCGCGTGAACAACTCATCATCAATGTTCTAAGCATGTATTTGAAGTGTCAACACTTCCACCAGCATTATCTTCAGAAGATATATCAACGGGAGTTCTTTTCTTTCTACCGCAATGAAATAAAAGACAGGAGTTAGAACTTCTATGAAAGCACATGAGAAGTGTAGTCACACACGGCAAGACACAACTCACATCGGAGCACACAATGACCGGTCCAAACATCGTTCAAGTATGTCTGGTATTGATTTCAGTCCGGTATAAGTTTCAAGACCGGTATTGCTCAAGTCTCAAGTCTGGCGCACACAGCAAGGCCGGTTTCAGTCGAAGCACATGGCCGACGTTTGAAGCATGTACACGGTGGACCCACTTTCAACCGAAGCAGACACAACAAGCCCACGTTCGATCAAGCAGCGCAATAACCCCACGAACGAAGCATGCGCAACAGTCAGTCGATTAGGCACATCCCCACGATTGAACGAAGCAGCGCAATAGCCCCTCGACCGAAGCGATCATCGCAAGGTCGATCGAAGCAGGCAAGACCGACATCATGCTAGGGGAACACTTTCCTGGACGTTTCTTGAACGTGACATGCTCGAAGGACGGGACGACCCGTCTCTCCTGGTAACATCTAACTTTGTCTCATAAGTTTTATCTTTAATCGTCAATATCTCATGCCTACCACACAATAGTGTAACCATTGTGTGGTAGGCATGGGGACTTAATGTTGATGGTGGATTTTCATTCAAGGTTAGATTTGTAAAAAACCAGAAAAATCATGCGCTGACATCTTGTAAAAGATAAAGCCATTTATAAGTGTTGGATATTCCCTCACTTAATTCATCAAGAATGGATCATGTAGCAACAATCCCTTCTTGTGAATTTCATATCACCTTGTATTTCTGTACTCATTATCGGTGTGGCATGACGACCGAGTGTTACTCTTATAGAGTAACATGAACCTCCAAGCACTATAATGAATCATTATCAGTGTGGCATGAGACCGAGTGTTACTCATATATAGAGTAACACGAACCTCCAAGCACTATAATGAAACCATGTACGAAATACCCGGGTACATGGCCGATGCTCGGTGTGTTATATTAGCCCGAGCCCCTCTCGGTGTGTTATATTAGCCCGATTGAGCCCCTCTCGGTGTGTTATATTAGCCCGATTGAGCATCCGGACTTGATTGTATCAGTCTCCGGATATGATCTGATTGCAGTCATCCAACTCCATAAGCATGATTGGATGACCACAGATCAATTCCATCACCCTAAGCATGGTATGGAATACCCACGGCCTTAGCTTGCCAAGATATGATCTCGATCGCATGGAATCATCCAACTCCACAAGCATGATTAGATGACCACAGATCAATTCCATCACCCCCAAGCGTGTATGGAATACACACGGCCGACCCCGCATGGTCGACCATTGGCCTTTGCTTGCCAAGAAACCGTCCATACCAAGCATTATGGGCGGAAAACCCTAAATTAGGGTTTGCGGTATATTACATGTGTCGTAAAACGGTCTCAACCATCCATCTTCGCATGTCGACACAATCACCATGTGACCGCCTACACACTTGACCAATCGGTCAAAACCAACCATGGTTGGTTACAACAAATTCGTCCGCCCAAAAAAGCATGGTCGCGCGGCTTTGAAAGCCAAAATTAGGGTTTCAAGTCATCACGCGCGTCCATCTTCTCCCACGAATGGAGGGTCACAGATTGGATTAACCAAGGCCGGTCATACTAACATGACCACCGTGGGCCCATCTACCTCCTCTTGCGGTCGGCCAAGGCATACCATACCCGGCTAATCCAAAACGCCCGACCAAACTCACGCGGTTACATCTCCCAAATCCTAAAATGATCTCGACCGCTCAACTTCACAGGATGATTTGAGTGGCTTAGATCACGTTTTCATGGGATAATCAGGTATAGGTGTGAACACTAGCCTACCGCCTACACGCTGGTATGATCGACCAAGACCGACCAAGATGGGTCGTCTTGGAACGCACGCCCAAACTTGGGATGTCATGCGGTTTCCAACTCCTTTGCGGCAAGGGATTTCTGCCGCAACCGATCTCAACCACTCCTCTTTGACGGTCAAATTGAGTGGCCTAGATTGCATCTTCATGAGACGGTGAGACATGGACGTGTACACCATCATGCTGTCAACACGCATGTATGGTCGGTCCTCTACAAAATCCTTCCCATGCTTGGTTTCGACCAAGTCGAAGAGTGATGCTTGCGCACCTCTTTAAAACCCGATTTCATCAACGGCCGCGAGATGAGTGTCTCAAACATCATCTCATCCGTCCGACTTCACCAGCTTGGTTATACAACCCTGGTCAGGAGTTATTTGGTTAGTGAGGAGTCATTACCCATCACTTTACCACACCGTAATGCAGTACCTGCATAGAATACACACGATACTCCACAAGTATCGACTTTCTGAATAACGCAGTTATTCAATTCAACATTACATGCTATCTTCCGTGGATCCACGATCCACGTTCCAGACATCAATCATGTCACAAACTGGGGGATACATACTGGGGTATTGGTCTGGCGGTTTACAGCATGCAGCGTGCAACGCGCCATCACAAGAACGTGTTAGGAAGTCAGGGACGGTTAGAGATGAACAGGAAAAGTGGGCAAGACTGGTCGTGTGTTACCGACACACAACTCCACTACTCCATCATTCCACTACCTCCACTTCCCACGAGAAACGTGAATGAGGCTCAATGACTTGTATAAATAGGTTCTCCGCCATATTTCCAACAACAAGGAATAACGGAGAACAACACAAGTTCGACGACGTAAAACCAAGTGTTAATACAAACCGTATTCAAACACTCGAGCCTGCTTGCATCAACCGTAAGCTTGCTCATCTTTCACGTTACAAGTCATAAGCAAGCCAACACCTTCACAATCTCAACACCTTCTTCGCTTCCCTCCCTAAGATCAACCCCATCTCCTTCACTTTGTGACCGAAACAAGTCCGGAACGGCCATTTCTTGGTTTAGGCCGGACTTGCCTGTATTGATCTCTCGAATCTACAAGCACTCACGGCGCAGTGCATTTGTTGAAGGTTTAGATTCATTCCTCATCCACACCCAAATTACCAAATTCTCGCGGGAGTAGTTTTCACCCATCAACAACGGTGAAGGAACTTCATGCCGAGCCTCAGTCCCCAAGCGTGGTTTACATGTTTTGTTCGTAGTGGTTTTTGTCGAGCCTGGTGTGGAATATCTCGAATGTTGTTGCATCATTGCGGGAGTCGTACATGTGGCACTCGGAGTTGGAGTTGGCGGACACGCAGGATATTGTATCTCGGTGGTTTTCCCCTTGTCGCTTCTGTGGAACCGCTTACGAAGGCTAAAGGTTGTACGCTTCGTTGGTGAGATATATGCCCTTGCGTCACGCTCGTACATCCTTATCTGGTTGTAGCCGCTACATCCATCCATGGAGGAGAACATGCCGTGTCCGCTGGTTGCATCTACTAACATGTCGATGTTCGGCAGAGAGAATCGCTTTTGGAACATTCCATTGGGCTGAGAGACCGGGTGTCGGCCTCTCCTCGCTAATTGCTAATGCGACGCCTCGTATATTGTCTTCCCCTTCTAATCACGTCTTGCTTCGAAAGTGCGTCCCCTTTTGGTGTGAGTATGGGTTGAAGCTTCACCGTATGTGCTGGTCTGGTTTCCTTCGAAGTTCGTCATTGTGGTGGGATGACGCACAATCTTGCATGGGCTAACCTTGGCCGTCCTGAGAGTCTTGAGAGAAATCACATTGGAAGATGCTCCTGTGTCGACGAGGGCCCTCCCCGAACTCGAACCCTTGATGTGTGCGGTAACATGTAGGGCCGGTCGTGATCTTTTTCTCGCCATCATGTCGTCTTCTCGTAAATGTAACATTATTTACGGTGTGTTTTCGATGCAAGCTTAAGACTTACGGACGTGAAGGAGTTAGGTGTACGTCCGAGCTATTTTATTAATTACAGGAAACATCTCGCACGTTGATTCTTTGAGAGGCGCAAGAGTTCACACAAGCTTTCCACTAGAGATGCCGCTTCCTAATCCACGGTCTCTCGGTTCGTAGTAAATCTGTTGACCGGGGGATCGTTGTGAGGATCGGCCTCGGTGTAGGAATCTCCATGACAGACCGTTTATATCTCGATGTCGCTCATTTGATCGGGTTCACGTAGGTCCGCGTGGCTGAAATACCTATTTCGAGTTGCGGCCATATCCGTTTGAGTCTTAGCAAGAACTTCCCCGCTTCTCCATCAAGTCTCGAAATGGTAATGGATGGTGGTCCTCCTCTCGTCCCTCCGGCTCCTCGTCCTGATGCAGGAGTGAAAGTTGTTGCTCTGGTGACTACCGGAGGCGTTACGCTTGAGGAGTTGTCGGGATTTGCAGCTGCTCTGACTCTGGTGACGGGAGGTGTTACACTTACTCGGAACATCTCCCGCTACGCCGGCACCTAGGTGGTAGAAGTGGACACTCTGCATAAGGTGTATTGACCACGGTAGCTCCAGAAATTATAGGACGGAGCCCCTTCTGTATACTGTGTTACTCGCCAGGAAGAAGAGGTTGAAAAGTTGCCTAAGGAATTGAAGCTGAAGCAGGTTGTACTTCAAAGGATGAAAGTCTCTCTTGCCCTGAAGGACGAGTTGCTGAAGGACTTTCCTTGAAGGATCGTAGCTACCTACTTGTCTTTTTAGATGCTCTTGTTTTTGAGTGATAGTGAGGATTCCTTTGACTACCGGTTTTGAATTAATAGGTAATTGAATTGGTTCATTTTGAGATAGTCTCGGTGAATGATTTTTTCTGAAAGAGGTTATTTTAAATGAAATTTGCATCTTGGTCATGAATGATTGCACATGTCACATGAAGTTGCAAACGTTGTGTGAAAGGAAAGCATGAATGAAACAGACATGGTGTTTGATTACTGAGCCTCTTTCTCCACGTGTGGGATGCTAAGTCCCCAGTGAATTCTAAACTATCTTTCTTGTAAAATTGTTGAGTAGAACTTACTTGCTTTGAAGCCTCATTTGTATCAAATCGGAGTAGCCTCTCCAAGAAAATCCTCCGCACTAACTTTTCAAAGCTATCCCTCCGAGCCAAGCTTCTCCCGAACAATGCGCTTCAAAGCGTTGCACTCACTCGGGTGGGGTGATGAAGGGACCGGTGGTAATGACAAGACTCGGGTCCATTAGTTCTTGACCGAGGGTGGGCGCCCGTATCGGGGTAGCTTTATCTCTCCGCTTCGCACCCACGTCTCCAAAGAGCTCAGAATCTTCTTCATTGGGAAGGGGAAATGTAAGTACCTTGTGTCCAGCTTTTCTGCGTTAGCGGAGTTGCGATGTCTCCCGTGGCTTTGATATGGAACAGAGATGAAGTTGGAAGACTTGCGAACGCCATCATGTCTCGCGGATTGTCTTCCTAAGTAGAGGGATGTAGAAGGTGTCGTAATGTCACCGCTGAGTGACCGGATTGAACGCTCCCATCCTCTCGTATTCAGCATTTCTTGATTGATTTCTTCTTCCTCAAGCGTTTCTTCGCTTGGTTGGAAGGCCGACGCGGATTAGACGATCTTCCAGGGCTCGGCAAGAGCTTTGAGGTATAAATCCTATAGCAAGGCTCCATAGGCTGCAGGTTCCCCTTCTTTATCTGGCAGACATCGTAGCATTCTGGATAAGTTTCCTCTCCTGTGGAGTTGCATCGGGTCTCCATTGTTGACCGGACCATGTTGTTCATCTTCCCTGGGTCTCATGCGGTTGCGCGCCCTTTTTGCTTCTCCACCGGTAAAGATGTGACTCCTGGTTAAAGATTCTCGCATTGCCCGAGTGGATGCCTCGTCGATGCTTCTTGTAATTGTGCCGCCATATCATTCAAAAGGCGAAATGTCTCGCTCTCGCCTTCGGTGATACCGACTTGATTTGCCAAGACATCCTCCAAAGATTCTAGCTATGCTTCCCATGATATCCGAACCGCCCGTAGTTTAGGATACATTGCGAGATGGAAACCGAAAAATTGAGGATTCAATTTTATGCAACTGATAGATCAATCTCCCACCGTGGTCGCCAATTGTTGATGGGTGAAAACTACTCCCGCAGAATTTGGTAATTTGGGGTGTGGATGAGGAATGAATTTAAACCTTCAACAAATGCACCGCGCGGTGAGTGCTTGTAGATTCGAGAGATCAATCGTGCAAGTCCGGCCTAAACCAAGAAATGGCCGTTCCGGACTTGTTTGGTCACAAAGTGAAGGAGATGGGGTTGATCTTAGGGGAGGGAAGCGAAGAAGGTGTTGAGATTGTGAAGGTGTTGGCTTGCTTATGACTTGTAACAGAAAGACGAGCAAGCTTACGATTGATGCAAGCAGGCTCTGAGTGTTTGAATACGGTTTTTTGTATTAACACTTGGTTTCTGTCGACTGAACTTGTGTTGTTCTGTTGTCTTTTTCTTGTTGTTTGAAATAGGGCGGAGAACCTATTTATACAAGTCATTGAGCCTCATTCACGTTTCTCTTGGGAAGTGGAGGTAGTGGAATGATGGAGTAGTGGAGTTATGTGTCGGTGATACACGACTAGTCTTGCCCACTTCTCCTGTTCATCTTTAACCGCCCATGACTTCCTAACACATTCTTGTGATGGCGCGTTGCACGCTGCACGCTGTAAACCGCCAGACCAATACCCCAATAAGTATCCCCGTTTGTGACATGATTGATGTCCGAATGTGTGGATCGTGGACCCACGAAAGATAGCATGTATCGTCGAATTGAATAACCTGCGTTATTCGTAAAGTCGATACTTGTGAAGTATCGTGTGTATTTTATGCAGGTACTGCATTGCGGTGTGGTAAAGTGATGGGTAATGACTCCTCACTAACCAAATAACTCCTGACCAGGGCTGTATAACCAAGCTGGTGAGTTTGAACGGATGAGATGATGTTTGAGACACTCATCTGCGACCGTTAATGAATATTAGGTTTTTTGAAGAGGTGCACAAGCATCACTCTTCAGCTTGGTCGAAACCAAGCATGGGAAAGATTTTGGAGAGGACCGACCATACATGCGTGTTGACGGCATGATGGTGTAGGTGCCTCTTATTCCGTTCCCTCATGAAAGCGCGATCCGGGCCACTCAATTTCACCGTCAAAGGGGAGTGGTCGAGATTGATTTTGCGACGGAAGTTTGATACCGCAAGAAGCCGCGCGCCATACTCCTTTCCGGCGCGTTTTCCAAGACGACCTAGCTTGGTCGGTCTTGGCCGGTTGGTTTGGCGTGAAGACGGTAGGCTGATGTCCACGCCTATGTCTTACCGTCTCATGAAACGTGATCTAAGCCACCCACCCGTCCGGTGAAGTTGAGTGGTCGAGATCGATTCGCAATTTGGGAAGTGTAGCCACGCATGTTTGAGCGGGCGTTTTGGATTGGCCAGGCATGATATGCCTTGGCCGACCGTATGGAGAGGTAGATGGGCCCACGGTGGCCATGCTGGTGTGACCGACCCTTGCTCAATCTAATCTGTGACCCTCCATTCGTGCCGGAGAAGACGGACGCGCGTGATGGCTTGAGCCCTAATTTTTGCTTGCAAAGCCGTGCGACCATGCTCCTTCATGCGGACGAATTTGCTGTAACCAATCATGGTTGGTTTTGACCGACTGGTCATGTATGTAGGCGGTCACATGGTGATTGTGTCGACATGCTCCGGGCCCTTTGAGTCTGCATCTACACCCTCCATCTATACCTGCGAAGATGGATGGTTGAGACTGTTTTGCGGCACATGTAATATGCCGCAAACCCTAATTTAGGTTTTCCGTCCATAATGCTTGGTATGGACGGTTTTGGCAAGCGAAGGCCAATGGTCGACCATGCGGGGTCGGTTTGTGTGTATTCCATACCCGCTTGGGGGTGATGGAATTGATCCGTGGTCATCCAATCATGCTTGTGGAGTTGGATGATCGCGATCGAATCATATCCGGCAAGCTAAGGCCGTGGGTATTCCATACCATGCTTAGGGTGATGGAATTGATCTGTGGTCATCCAATCATGCTTGTGGAGTTGGATGACTGCGATCAGATCATATCCGGAGACTGATACAGTCAAGTCCGGATGCTCAATCGGGCTAGTATAACACACCGAGAGGGGCTCAATCGGGCTAGTATAACACACCGAGAATCAGCCTGTACGGGTATTTCGTACATGGTTTCATTATAGTGTTTGGAGGTTCGTGTTACTCTGTAAGAGTAACACTCAGTCGTCATGCCACACTGAGTACAGGAAATACAAGGCTGATATGAAATTCACAGAATGGGACTGTTGCTACAAGTTCCATTCTTGATGAATCAAGTGAGGGAGTATCCAACACTTATAGATGGCTTTATCTTTTACAAGATGTCAGCGCATGATTTTCTCTGGTTTTTACAAATATAACCTTAAACGAAAATCCACCATCAACAAGTACATACAGAAATATTTCAACAGATAAGGCCTACAAGACATCACCACGGGAAATTCGCTCAGCAAAAGAAAGAAAAGAGGTCCCACAGGCCCAGAAAGAACAATGCATTATCAACAGCCAAGGTCCCTGATCAAGGAATCGGCCAAGAAGTACCAATGCCCGAAACCGATGACACTGGCTGAGTAAAACCTTCAAATAAAAATATGATTCACTTTAATTCATAAAAACATGAGAATTGTAAGGACTGGATGACAGTAGCACAGTTGAAACAAAAACCACGAACCTTTTATTTTCATGAACACTAATTCAGATAGGTTCAACATTCAATTTTCCAGGATAAATGCAATAAGACTATAACATATGTAACCTGTGAAAGAGATTGAAGCTGCCTCTCCTGAAGGACGATGGGCAACTGCCCTGATGGTTTTTCATTCTCAGATCCATGGTCAAGCTACACCTCAAAAGCCGTCAGTTGTTCAGTGAAAAACGAGATCGACTGAAGGTCAAAACAGGAAAAAAAAATAGAGCCTTTTCCAGCACAATGTTTCTCTAATCAAGTTCAAAACGCAAATCTCCTACACAATGTATTCATAGGTTCTTCAATCAATGATGGAAGCTGCAATGGGCAGAGTTCAGCAGCTATATCCCACGCGTCCCTATAATAATTATGCTTGGTTGGTTAAAGTTCCCCAAACAGAAAAAACAATAATGAACAATATACCACCAAATTTCTTCAGAGACATACCACAAACATAGGATGTGAAATTGGTGAGCAATTTGTAGAACACATTATTCGTTCAAATGAGTAAGAAGTTTCGAATAGACTAGCAACTAACAAGTCTTGCCCGAACAGCCTCGAAAAGATCTCGCGCAAATGCGAACTTTAGTATTAAACACCCAGGTCTTTTGAGAAAAGAGGAGAAACGAAAATGTGACGTACTTTTGAGAGGCAGAAAACATAATAATTTTGTGAAGAATTTCAAGAGAAACCTAATGAAAACTTTTACATAGAATTTCAAGACTCGTGGCAGTGCATCCAAAGTAGTAAGATTAGGTTTGGTGCAATTGACATTAGTGGACAAAGTGGCGACTATTTTTCACAGGGCCTATTTGGAAACATAAATCTCTGTTCATATCTCCAATGTTATCGCAAGATCGCTGGTTGCTCTTCTTATATGTTCTACCCATCCAACATCCCGGATAACTATAGATGGATTCAAGTACAAGATATGTAATAGATATAACGTAGCAATACATGACGAGCAAATTACTTTAACGAAGTCTTATAAAGTTCTGAAACAGAAAAAATGAAAAGAGTTGGTTGAAATCTAGCTGCTCTTAAAAATGTCAGTTGGGGTGACTTGTTGCTAACTAGTTTTTCACGGCCAGGCATCTTTCAACTCTTGCTAAATTCACTAGCAAGAAGTCACTGTGGATAATATCATAATACTCTAAAAATAAATTGTATGATTTCATTTTTCACTCATGTCACTCTTCAAATTTAAAAACAGACTGAATCAAGAAAAGTTTACAATTCAATTCAATTCATTCCACAGTAAGCTGTTAGGAAGCACTGGCAAAAGACTCCGATGCTATGGTAGCTATTTTATCTCACTGATTATAAAATTAGCAACAAAACATGTATATAGTCACCCATTTGGATGGGGAGAATTAAAATCCTTTCCTTTTCTAGCTAGAAAAGAGACCTTGCTAAGTTTCCGTCTAGCGTTGTTCATTATGAGATAGAGGGACAACTAAAATTGATGTAGCATTAACCTTAATCAAAGCATAAGTACACAACTGAATCTTAACCCATACCTCAATCAGGATGATTATTCATTACCAACCCAACTTAACTTAAGCTAAGTGAATCCTGATTTGCTGCTAACCCATTAAAAAACAAAAGTTTTCACCCTTCTAACGAAGTATCATTATTGCATAAGAACCAATCAGAAAAGTGATTAAACCTTTTGCCAACAGATGGAAGCAGCAGAGACTCACCAAATTCATTCAAGGAAAAACTAAAACATTTTATCTGATTCAATAGACACTCATATGGATATGAATGAAACTCACCGTTATGATTCAAAGTCGCAATAATACATTGGATATGAAACACCATGCAATTGGTGCCTTAGAATCGTAGAAACCTTGAAAACAATTAAAAGTTTCACAATGTGCGATCCTTTTATTCATTTTCACATTCTTGCTTCACTTTTCTTTGAAATTTGTAGAAAGCTTCTTCACTGCAAATTTAGAGGTTGGAAATCTCAGTATCAATGGGTTGATAAAAAATAAAAAAGCTAGTAATCATTGTCAATAAACCTCAAGGATTGACCAAATATGATCTGCTTACCTAGCAAGCAGCTAGCTTGTCATACTGTGCACCATCTCGAGATCCGAGACGGGTAACTGCAATTTCATTTAGAAGAATTGAAATCAATTATCTAAATATCTGTCTAATCAAAAGCGGTTGTGGAATAATGATATTACCATCTAATCTTGTTAGCTGTTGCTAAGAAGGGCTTATTGAATACCAGTGACGAAGTGATGTATGAAAAAATGCGAGAAAATTTATACGTGAGAGAAGATATCATTATGCTGGTACATATCTTCTTGTTGCCGATCATGGACATCGAAGTCATGATCGGTTGTGATAGTGGTGGTGGTTCTGAGAGATGGCGGTGAAAATGAAAACCAAGGAAGAGAGACGGAGAGAATGAAAGTAAGAACTAATTATTTACCCTAGTAACGTAATGCAGGCGGAGGACGTCCATTATGCCATCAGCATCACAAGCACTCTCTTTCAGGTTTTCCAACTAAAAATTGATCTAATTAGGTCACTTGCTTTCTCTCAGCATCGCAATTTTAGGAAGAATGATGTGTAAGGTATTTTGAAGCTACTGCATTCCATGTTAGTAGGCGTCTCTGCACAAAATAGAAGTCATGATTTCAAGAAGAGATAGATGGTTTCCATGATATCCATTGAACAAAAATGGCAGCAACGGAAGCAAACAAACTTAGTTAGAAATCATGTTGCATCCTAAATACTACAGAACTCGGATGCAACACTGTTAGCAAAACAAAACCTCAATGTTTTTGCTATATTTTATACAAAACAAAACCTCAATATTTGGGATATATGATCTTAAAGCAAGTTTTCGAAGTATATCAATAAGAAAAGATTTAGGGTTCCATGTGTGTAACATTCAGATCATTGATAAAATCTCATTGAAACTCACCCCATGATTCTTCATTGTTTTTTGTAATATGTTGGATTATCAAACGCCCCCTTGGTATTTTCTCTCTTACATACTCCCAACAATTTCACAATATCTGATCCGAGGATCCTTTAAATCATGCAATACTTGATTTTCACACTACTGTAAGAAAAATTATTAATAAAATTTAAACAAAAAAATCAAACTTACAGGTCCAAACCCATGAATCTACCAATGGAAAATGGGTGAAGATTTTGGAACAAGAGGTATATGTGTCCCTGTATCTTCAGTCTTGATTACGGAAGGTAATTAGGCGTAATCAGAATCAAACCATGTTTCATGTCTGAGAGGAGAAATCATTATGCTATCTTCTTCTTTGTTGTTGGTGGTGATTTGAAGCCATGATATGAATGATCTGTTGTGGTGGTTTTGAGGCGGCAGAGGAAGTGGATGAGATAAGAAGTAGTAGTAAGAAAATGAATCGAGAAAGTTAACAGTAGGAGTGCCGTACATTTTATGAGAACCCAATTTCCGAGTAGGCTCATACCAAATACCCAAATCCTCCTACTTTTTTTTTTGAAAAAGGCAAGATTAAGATAAAAAAGAAAGAGTGCCAAGATAGCACCCTCTAAAGGAATACAAAGAGAGGCGAATAGGGAGTTTACAAAGACCTAATCCTTAAACAAACTCACCCAATCGAAAACAAAATCATCAAACTTGATGTTCTTAAAAGAATCAACATTGACAGCCCAACTAAGTAACAACAACTTGATATCCAAAATAAGAGAATTCAAAGTTTTTCTTCTTTGTTTCTTCTCTATTATAATGTCATTTCTTTCCAACCAAATTGACCACCATATCGCAAAGGGTAGACAAATCCTCCTACTTTCTCCGGGGTATATGAATTACGAGACACAAAACCCATAATCCATTTGTAACTCATCGATTTAGCGGTGATTGTGGTGCTAGATCTGCTGTACTGGTTTTGAGGCGGCGGAGGAAGTGGCTGAGATAAGAAGTAGTAGTGAGAGAATGGAGTTGAGAGTAATAACCCTAGGACTGCCATACGTTTTATATACAGTAGTAGGGTTTGGTAAATAAACAGAAACTTTATTACACTCCCATTACACCACTGCTGGTATTTACAGCATTTCATTCTGGGCTTGGTGTGCTTGAATGTGGTGAAGTTAGTCAAACTCAACAGTGAGTCATCCTGCTGATAAATTATGAGGTCCTTCGATCAAGAAACAACTTTCATCTAATTGGTACTAAAATGGACAGACGAGACTCTAGGAAAGAAAATGAAATATAGACTTGTGCTGCTATTAAGTAATGACTGGGGTACAGCAACTACAGATGCATTTCTAGTGAAATATGGCTTTTCTGGTGGAACTCAACCCATTGCGTGCAACCATGATATGCACTCTCTGGTCACAGCTGTCATGGTGAACTGGAAACAGTAACTGAAAAATATGGGTAAGAATCAAGTCTGTCAAGTGACTCAGAAATATTCACTTAGAAACCACACCGTTGTCCATAATTTGACATGAATTCCATCATTAGAGTGAGGCAAGCGTTCCCACCAAGTTGTTGCTTATAAAATACTAATACTGTTTTTGATGTACAATAGATAACTTGATCATTACTAGCCGTTTGGCATATGCTGTCGATTTCTTGCACAAAGCTGATTCAATTTCAATACTTATGTTGCAAACTTTACAGAAAAAGAGAAATTACACATATTGATTTCGCATTTCACTGACCAGATAAAATAGGAACCCAAGAAGTTTCTTCAAGTTGAATTTAACCATGTTTCTTGCTAGTTGCTTGCAAGTAGAATCAACTTTGTAAGAAGAAACAACAATGCTACTATAATGCAATAACATTTCCTTCTAACCCAAAGCGGGCATGTTGACAGGCTTCACCGAAAAAGAAAAACTTATGAGAAGAAAAATCATAATGGTAGTAGTCACAGGGAGAAATTAGACGCGCCTTTCTCACACACCTTCTGCGACGATACTAGTAGCTTTGCGGTACCAGGAGGAAACATTAGGGCCTACAATAGTAGCTTTCAGTATAAGGAGGTAACATAAGCAACGGGAACAGTAGTGAAATAACATCCAACTTAGTTCCGACCTCCATTTATTACATCTAGCAGTCACGTTTGTGAGTTACTAGACCATTTCGCCAAACTGTTGCCAGAAAATGCAGGTGCTGCAACTCTTTTCATAACATAACCGCCCTAATGTCTACTTCTGGAGCAGTAACTGGATCATTGTACTCATTTGTCATTCACCTGTTGAAAACAAAACAGACATATTAATAAACATAATATTCACATGAACCAATTGAACAACTAAATTTAAGATGAACAAGATGGAAATGTAAACAAAAATTAACGAATGAAATGATAATGCGGACCATAACGTAAATTTAAGAGAAATAATAATGTCAATCACAATCATGATTTCTGTGTGTGTATGTGAGGTTTCCCATACCTGTATTTCATATGTAACCATGATCTGCAAAATTATTGTTGCACAGAAATCCAACAGAATGAGGTTTTCTTTGAAACATCGGGACGAGAAATCTAGATCTAACTTGGAAGAGAAACAGAGACTAATGAATTTCCGTTGGTTTTGAAGGACTTGAGGCCTTCTTATAGCAACCTAAACATGGTAGTTCATCCAAAGTTGCCGTGTTAAAGCAGGTTTTGTGCAATTACTATTAGTGGACTGTTGGGACAAGGCTCACTTGACGTAATTGGAAATATTCAAATATACAACTCTCTTTATATCTCTACTGGTACAGAAAAATGCTGCTGCAGGATTGCTAGTTACATTACTCTAACAGAAGTATTATAAAGTTGTGAATCGGAAAAACTGAAAAGAGTTGGTATAAATCTTGTACCGATTTTAGAAATTTCGAAATAATGAGAAGTCTCTGTTTCTCCGCTATCTTCTAATTCAATTACATGCAGCAGGAAGGAATACAACATTCATGTGCTCTATGTTTCAGATCACCAGATAGTACTCAGACTGAACAACACTCACTGGGAAAAATCATAACTAACTACTCGTTACTGAGGATCAAATGGAAAACAGTTTTACATAGAGTCAAAAATCAATGATAAGAAAAATGAAACTTACTAATGAGAGGAGAAGTTTCCTAGGAGAATCCATCCATTATGCTTATCAGCATTACAAGCGTTGTCTTTAAGCTTTTTCAACTATACCTTAATCTCAAGGAGTTTCGTAAGGGAGTTCATCCAATATGCCATCAGCATTACAAGCGTTGTCTTTAAGCTTTTCCAAAAAAATTTGATCTAGTTAAATCACTTGCTTTCTCTCAACATCGGAATTTTAGGAAGAATCATGTGTAAGGTATTTTGAAGCTCGCATTCCATGGTTTTATGCATCTCTGCACCAAATAAAAGTCATGATTACAAAAGGATATAGATGGTTTCCATGATATCATTGAATAAAAAAGAATACAAAGGGCAGCAATGGAAGTAAACAAAACCTAGTTAGAAATCCAGTTGCATCCTAAATACTACAGAACTCGGATGCGACATTGTTTGGTAGAGCCCTCCTGAATACAGAACATTTGGGTTGCAACAATTTGAAGTGTTTTCTAGCTGAAAAATCTTAATCAGCTATTGTTGGAAAACTACATCGTAAATGTTTGCAGATACTCAAACTCTGGGTGATCTCACACTAAGGACCACCTAAAGGACATGTTCTCTAAACCAATAGCTTAATTATTTGGTTATTTTTTGACATTCGCATATTACTGATCAAATTATACAAATACGAATTCGAATTTGAGATTGTAACTTTTAGCACTTACAAATACTTTTGATGACACAAAACTTCTCCGCCTGGAATTCGCTTTCTAAGCTGCCGTCTGTCTGTCTTTCGTTCCTTAGAGGTGGTGTACGAGATGTAGTTTGCTTCCCGGAAATCCTCCCCAAAATCTCTACATTAGAAGCAATCAATTAAAATTACTCATTTAGAATTAAATCTGAGAACTGGCGTAGCATTTTGATACTTACTCAAGTGATCTTAGTATTACTTTCCCCTCAGATGAAATGAAGACCCCATCAAATACGACGGTGGAATGCAGCTGATGAAACCCCAATTTCCGAATCCGCTCAAACCAAATACCCAAATCAAACAATTTTCTCTTCCTCCCTCTATCTCTCTCCATGGCATATGAAACACAAAACCCATATTACATTGATAACCCATTGGTGATAGTTGTAGTGCTAGTGGAGATGGTGGTGGTGGTTAATGGAGGAAGGGAGGAGGAGGATCGTAGCGATGCGCCGCCGCACACTGGTAGGACTGCTGGATCTGGTTTTTTTAAGCAAGGTGTTAATCTTAGTAAACCCTAACACCTTATATTGGGACACTAAATGGCCCATGAGACGGGACGAGGCACGACATCAGCACTACACTGGGATTCTAGGTTCTCGGCACAACATCAAGCTCGTGCCAAATCAACATAGTTTTTACGGTTGGTATGTGCGCATAGGGCGCTAAGCCAAACAAAGGCAAGGCAGTGAATGACAAGGAATTTACGACTAATATCATCATGGGGGAAAAACTTAAATAGTCTTACGATCTTAAACCAACTTCTAAAACAATGTTAGAGGAGTGAAAAGTTGATTCAATTGTCAAATGTCAGGTTGAAATTCCTGAAGCATCTTACTCTCCATCCAAAACTGGTTCAGATATAAACATTACTGATTTAGAGAAGATCTGTGTGCTAAATTAGATGCTCTGTTACAAGAAACCGTACAAATGCTATGAAACAAGCAGCTGAAGTTGTGGATTGTGGTGAATCTAATGCCAGTTATGCTGTATCTGAAGCTGGGATCATTATCTTTCCACACAACACATGAGTGCCTTTAAAATGTCCAACAAAGCCTGGTGTTTTTAATTTTGATTCTGAAAATTCATGGTTTGAACTGCCACCTGGGAGAGCTTTAGCTCAAGTGTATCGCCATTTGCGACAATGTATATGACGGTTTTTGGATGGGTAACATCTTCTTCCCTGGCTTATATATATATTACAATGAATAACGTTGAAAATCCGATCAAAATAACTATCCAGGTAATGAAGGATGGATGTCCTAACCAGGTAAAATAATCAAAAACATGGTACCCCAAAAACAACATTACAGTCTGAACTCTCTTATTGTTCTTAATTTATTAGCATTCCAGTATACAAATCAGTCAATTAACATTCGCCCACATCCAAGGGACATCAGCAACACAAGTTCCAATGAAATTTGACTGCAGTGAAACTTCCACATGTAAAGACATTAAAGATCAAAATATTAAACTCGCTTATTAACAACAAAAGCAACAGTTGCAGAATCCTTCTGTAAGAATTTACCTGGAGTTGCAAATTTTTCATCTTACATACACAAGACATAACTTAATCATTACTAGCTGGTTATGCTTCAAAAAAAAAAAATTACTGGTCGGCAAGTGCAACAACATTGCTTTCAAGTGCTTGCAAGTGGAATCAAATTTGTGCATTAATCAAAAGAAAATGAAGTGATTCGATTCCGATAATGCAAATTCCCTTTACTTCGAACTCAAGGACGGTGTGTTAAAGGCTTCACAGAAAAAGAAAAACCAGCCGTAATTTTTGAGAGGAAAATTCACAATGGTAGTTACAGAGAAATATAAGAGACCATACTAGTGGCTTTACAGTCTCTGGAGGTAAAAATAAGCAGCTATAATAGTAGCTTTACAGTACCCGGAGGAAACATAAATTATCTAAACTAGCTCTGATCACATCTAGCAGTCACGTTCCTGACATGCTATACGATGTTACCATCCAAACATTGAAAATGCAGGTCTTGCAACTCTTTTCCCACCATGATCACCATATTGGTTGCTTTTGGAGCAGCATTTATTTTACCTGTCTTTCACCTGTCCAAAAACAGCACACACATATTACTATATTAGTTACATTCAATTTACAAGAATCTATTGAGTGGAGAAATCACACTTTTAAGAGGAATAAGATGGATATGCAAACAAAAAATAATGAAAATGTGACATACTTTTGAGGGAAGAAATCACAAAGCCATATTTCGTTCATAACCCTAGTTTTCAAAATAAGAATTTCAAGAGAAACCTAATGAAAATGTGACAAATTTTCACATGGCCTAGCATAAATCTCTGTTCATATCTCAGTGTTACAGACAAATGCTATCGCAGTACTGCTGGTTGCTCTTCTTATATCTTCTACCCATCCAACATCCTGGCTAACTTTACATGGATGCAGTACAAGCTATTACAAGTTGTTGATTTAGGATCGGTTTGCTACAGGCTAGGCACAGAATCCAGCAATGTACTGGCAATTTGAGACGCAGTATGGATGTAACCGTGTAAGTCTAGATAAAGGTATTAAGTACCTCTTAATTGTAACTGATCATGCGAGAAATCATTTTATTCAATCTAGAAATGCATGTAATAGATGTACCCTAGCAATACATGACGAGCAAATTACTCTAACAGAAGTCTTACAAAGTTGCAGAACAGGCAAAAATGAAAAGAGCTGGTTGGACTCTAGCTGCAACCACATCTGGCTGCTCTTAAAAAATGTCAGTTGGTGTGACTTGTTGCTAACTGGTTCCTTAAAATGACACGCCCGAATGAAATAGGATCCTTACATTTCCAACAATTGATCTAAGGAGAAATATCCAAATAGGATATATGCAAGAGCACTCTTGTTACATTACAAATGGAGTTTGAGATACCACAAACACACATAATTCGTTAAGATATTCTTTCTTAAAATTTCAGACTCATCACTATCGTCAAACTCTCAAATGGATAGCACCTGACTAGGTGTAATACCAATTTCACAAAAATCAACCAAAGTGAGAAAAAGAAGACTTACTGATGAGAGGAGAAGTCATTATGGCTTCAGAAAAATATATCATTGTGGGAACCTCTAATTTTCTGTTAATATCAGAAAATCTTCCGTACAGCTTAAAACCAAATCTGAGAATGAGGCAAAATCTGAGAATTCTCACAAAGAATTCTCAGAAAATCTCACAAATACTCGGAACCCCTATAACAAAGAATTCTCACAAAATCTGAGAATTCTAAATTCTTCTCGTAGCTTCACCTAAGCAAAGAAATATACAGGAAATGTAAGATTCATGATGGAATGTTTTTCACACCGTTTACTCTATAACATAGGAATTGATCAAATTCATATACAAAAGCTTTAGATTGCATACTAAAATGAAACCCATAGTTAACTCAGAGATTTGGCAATGATCTGCTCAAGAGTGAAAATCAAAGGTTCAGTAACTGAATTGAATTACCCTCAGCATAACTTCTAAAAACATAAACCAAGAAAAAAATCATACCCTTTAATTGACTAAATCTTGTGCGGTGAAGAAGATGGCCTAGCCAACCCAATACCTCCAGTGATCTGCATATCAATTAAAGGCTGCATCATTAGGTTAGGAATTTCTTCCGCCTAATTGGCTTTGATGCGTTCTTACAACCAACCGTTTGATTCCCCTCGTACCAATTAATCAAATCAATCATTTTTCTTCCCTCCCTCCCACTCTCTCCTGGTTTATGAGACACAAAATTCATCAAGTAGTGATGATAATAGTGGCGGTGGTGGTGTAGTAATGGCGGTGGTGATGTTGATAATGAAGGAGATGATTGTTAATGGAGGAAATCAGGGGGTGCGCCGCCGTAACTGGTTAGAGTGGCAAGACTGCTTGGTGTGGTTTTCTTTATATAAGAGAGAGAGGCAATATTCATTTTCTTCGTGAACCCTAAGCCTTATAGGAACACCAAATGGCCCATGAGACGAGGCACGGAATCAGCCCCAGTATAGATGCCCCGGCACTCAAAACTTATGATTCAACGCGTTGCATGTAGTCATGGACATGGTATAACGTAAGGACTCAATCACTTTCTTTGAAAGTAGAGAACCCTGTAAGAAAATTAGTATTTTCATAGAAACAATTAAGCTAGTAATTATTAATAAAACTTAACAAGAAAATCAAACTTACAGATCCAAACCCTTGAATCTTCTTCAAACGGAAAAAGGAAAATGGGTGAAGTGGCACAGATTTAGGAACAGAAGGAATGCAGGTATATATGTCCCGGTAGCTTCAGTCCTGATTGGCCAACTGAAGGGAATTAGGCGTAATCAAAATCAAACCATGACTCATGTCTTAGAGGAGAAATCATTATGCTATATTGTTCTTCTTTGTTGTTGGTGGTGATCATGGATATATATCTGAAGCCATGATATGAACGATCTGTTGTGGTGGTATTGAGGCGGCAGAGAAAACAAGGGAAGTGACGGAGAGAAGTAGTAGTAAGAGAATGAGTTGAGAGTGATAACCCTAGCTAGGACTGCCATACGTTTTATATACACTATAGTTGGGTTAGGTAAGCAAACAGAGAAATGAATAAAACTTTATTACACTTCCATTATACCACTGCTGGTATTACAAATGTGGAGCATTTCATTCTGGGCTTGGTGTGCTTGAATGCTGTTTTAGATGTAGAAAAGATGATTCTAGCCAAATTCAAGTCAAATTCCACCATGTTTCAAGTTGCTTGCAAGTAGAATCAACTTTGTAAAAAGAAATAAAAGGAGATTTAATAATGCAATAACATTTCCTCCTAATCCAAAGAGGGTAAGTTACAGGCTTAACATAAAAAGAAAACATATGAGAAGAAAATTCATAATGGTAGTAGTTACAGGGAGAAATGAGACACCCGTTTCTCATACACCTTCTGCGTTGATATTCAATTTTCTATACTATCCCAGAGGAAATATAAGCGGGAATACTAGTAGCTTTGCGGTACCAGGAGGAAACATAAGCGCCTATAATAGTAGCTTTACAGTACTTGGAGGTAACATAATTAAGCGACAGGAACAGTAGTGACATAACATCCAACTTAGTTCCGACCTCCATTTACCAATTCTAGCAGTCAGGTTGGTGAGTTACTAGACGATTTCGCCAAACTGTTGCCAGAAAAGATGACAGTGCAACTCTTTTCATAACAAGACCACCCTAATGTTTGCTTCTGGAGTAGCAGTTAATAGGATCATTGCGCTAATTTGTCATTCACCTGTTGAAAACAGAACAGACATATTAATAAACATAATATTCACATGAATCAGTTGAAACAGACAAATTTAAGATGAACAAGATGGAAATGTAAACATAAATTAATGAATGAAATGATAATGCCAGCCATAGTGTAAATTTAAGAGGAGAAATTACAATACCAATCACAAGCATGATTGTTATGTGTATGTGAGGTTTCCAATACCAGTATTTCATATGTAACCCTGATCCACAAAATCATTTTTGCACAGAAATCCAACAGAAAGAGGTTTTCTTTGAAACATCGGGACGCGAAATCTAGATCTAACTTGGGAGAGAAACGGAGACTAATGAAATTTCTGTTTGTGTTGAAGGACTTGAGGCATTCTTATAGGAAGCTAAACATGGTAGTGCATCAAAAATGGCCGTGTTAAAGTATGTGCAATTACTATTAGTGGACTATTATTATTTGGGAAAAATCCTAACTAACAACTCGTTACTGAGGAGGAAACAAGGCGATGTTCACAAATCTTCCTAAATTCTCTCTTCTCTCCAGTAACCGTTTTTTCCAAGAAAATTCTCTGCAACAAATCTTCCTAAATCTTTGATTCTCTAAAATTGTACTCCAAATCTGTTGGATATTATCTGAAGTATTCAGATCTTCCAATCAGATTTGGATACAATAAGTAAATATTTTCTATTAGTATTATCTTAAATAAAACATCGCTATTCAATGCGATTTTTAGGTTTTTCCTTTTTCAATTTCATTATTACTCTCATGGTGTTCTCAAACCCATCAGAGATTTCTCATAGCCTTATAGGCGCTTCAAACGATTGTTACAATTGTTTCAAGTACATCAAGGACGATTTCTTCCGGCATGACGTAATTCTACATTCCCATGAAGAACAATGGCTACCGGAGTTGATTGTGATAATGATGTTTTGTGCTTATTACTCCCATATGGGACAATTCCATCTTAATGAAGAAGATAATGATGAAGAAGACAAATTCTTCAAATCCAAATGGCGTAATTTTAATTCAAGTGCCATCCTCAAGTATCATCAATTTCCTTGAAATTCATGTCTTTAATACGTTTGTATTACAATTTACTTACTATTGTGATACAAATTCTTTGTATTTTATTATGTTTTTCAATGATGTATCTTAAATTGATGTATACAATCTTTCTATATCAATGAAATTGAGAGGATCACCTCTTTCCTTCAAAAAAAAAACTCGTTACCGAGGATGAAACCAAAATCAGCTAACGTATAGTCAAAAATCAATGCGGATAAAAAAAATGAAACCTACTAATGAGAGGAGAAGTTTCGTAGGAGAATTCACCCATTATGTCATCAGCATTGCAAGCATTTCCTTTAAGCTTTTTCATCCATTATGCCATCAGCATCACATACACTCTCTTTCAACTTTTCCAACTAAAATTTGATCTAATTAGGTCGCTTGCTTTCTCAAAGATCGCAATATTACGGAGAATCATGTGTAATGTATTTTGAAGCTAGCATTCCATGGTTTTATGCATCTCTGTACCAAATAAAACTTATGATTTCAAAAAGATATAGATGCTTTGCATGATACCATTGAATAAAAAAGCATGCAAAGGGCCGCAACGAAACCAAACAAAATTAGTTAGAAAACCAATTGCATCCTAAATACTACAGAACTCGGATGCCCTCCTGAATACATTACTTTTGGGTTGCAACAATTTGAAGTGTTTTCAAGATGAAAATTCCTAATCATCTATTACCGGAAAACTACATGGTGAATCTCACCGATACACAAAAATTTCAACGCTTAAGTAACCATTAACGATCCAAGAAATTAGTCAGACACATTCCTTGGTACTTGATATTAGTTTTGGGAAGTCTTAACTCAAACTCTAGCTGATCTCACACTAAGGACCACCTAAAAGACATGTTCTTCGTTCTCTAAACCAAGGCACAAATTATTTTTGACATTCCCATAGTACCGACCAATTATACAACACTAACATGAACTAATTTGAGAGTGTAACTTTTAAAACTTACAAATGTTTTTGATGACTTAAAAGTCGCTCTCTTTTACTTCTCTCCACCAGAATTCGGTTTCTGAGCTGCCGTCTTTGCTTAGCAGTAGCATTGAAGATCACTCCCCTCTAAGGAGTAGTCGGAATTTCCACGCCAAATCTCTACATTAAAATAAAGAAGAAATCAATTAGAATTAGTCATTAAGAATTCGAACTGGCGAATTTTAGTATTATTTTGATACTTACCCTACTGATTTTAGCAGTACTTTGCCTTATGAAATGAAGACCCCATCGTTTTATGAAAACCCAATTTCCGAATCCGCTCAAACCAAAATCAGACCATTTTCTCTTCCTCCATCTCTCTCTCTCCATGGTATAAGAAACGCAAAACCCAAATTCCATTCTACTGATATTACAAGTACTTTATTTTCATATGAAATGAAGACCCCATCAAATACATCAGCAGAATCAATTGTATGAAAACCCAATTTCCGAATCCGCTCAAACCAAATACCCAAATCAGACCATTTTCTCTTTCTCCATCTCTCTCCATGGTATATGAAACACAAAACCCAAATTACATTCATAACCCATTGGTGATACGAAGATAATAGATGTGGTGGTGGTAAAGATGGTTGATTAATAGAGGAAGGAGGAGGAGTAGAGCGATGCGCCGCCGTAAACTGTTTGGTCGGGTTTTTTAAGTATGGTACTATAAACCCTAACACCTTATATTGGACACTAAATGGCCCATGAGACAAGGCACGGCATCAGCACTACAAGGGGGTTTTAGGTACTCTAAGACAACATCAAGCCCGTGCCAAATCAATTGAAACACAGTGATTAAGTTTTCTTGCATTTAGGCTTACAACCCTGCCGGTATTTTATTTCTCATGCGAGTGTAAAAAAATTTTACTAACAACATTCACGTACACAAATGAGTCGGGTAACATTCACCGATATCCTAGGTCCTTTGGCGACACAAGTTGCAATTAAATTTGAGTGAAGTGGAAGTTCTTCATGCCAGGAGACATAAAACTCACTTATCAAGCAATTACAAGTTTTATCACCTATACTATTTTTCCGTACACTTAAATACAAACTAATACAAAATGCAGGCAGTCAAACACACACTTAACGGGAGAGTCCGTGATAAACGTAACCTTTCGAACAAAGAAAAATTATATAAAAATCCAATCGAGATGGTTATCTCGCACAGTCCCACAGGGTAGCAGAGGTGCCAACCGCCAAAGTATGAAACAAACTAACCGGTAGATTACTACCAAAGTATAAAAACGTCTCGATGTCTATTAGAAATGAGCATAAAACGAGTAATGCAGACTAAATTCATGTTTCAATTCAATAAAGTCGGGCATGCCCACAAGACAGAGTGGAATTTGCGAGATAAAACACATCTTTGCTGGGGTTCTCAGTAAATTTAAATCAGGCATGCCCACAACACAAAGCAGAATTTGCGAGATAGAGTCTTTTCCCGGCAATAGTTTCCGGCCATTTTTCTCGGCCTCCGGCGACACCTTCTGGGAATAGTTTCTATATGGGTCTTTCACTCTTTCTACACCTCGGCTTAGTGGACTTCTTGGAGCACCTCCTCATTACTAGGTTTACTTCCGGTGGTTTCATATATATCATCTGCACTTGATGTCCCTCCTCTGTACTAGGGTTTACTTCTTGGGATTAGTGGACTTCTTGGTGCACCTCCTCAGTACTAGGGTTCACTTCCAGTGGTTTTGTATATATCAACTGCCCTTGATGTCCCTTGATGTCCCTGCAACAATTGGAATCAAGAGCTCGGGTAACGTTCTTGGATTTTTTTGGGTATTCATAATATTTAAGCGGGGGTGTTTTTTCTGAAGTTGTTTGAGGTAATTCTAATCTCAAGGTTTAGTTTTTTTATCTATATTTGGTTGTTTGTGAACAACGGTTGACGGGGATAAACAAGTTGATCCGAACGATCCTGAAGGAGAACATTCGGAGTCCACAAGTAAAGATAAAGAAACAAAGAAGAAATACTGCATTCTCATAGATCACAAGTGAAGGTTGAAAAGTTCACCAGGAACCAATAACTTTGGTTTATGGAGAACACGTAATGGATGCTCTTGTTCATCTTGACCTAGAAGAAGCTCTAGAAGGTCAGCCATGGAGATGTCTAAAAAGAAGTGGAACAAGATAAATAAATTATGTCTTGGTTCAATTCGAGGGTGTTTAGAAACAACGGTAAAAGTTAATTATCAAGACGAGACTTCAACTAAGGATCTCTAGAAAAGCTAGAGAAGGAGTACCTTGTGAAGAACGTGGATAATAGGATACATCTTAAGAGAAATTTGTATCGCTATAACATGAAGAAGGGTGCCTCTCTAACTGAGCACCTAGATTCATATAATAAACTTCTTGATGAGCTGGTTAGCTACGATGAGAAGATCAACGACGAGGAACAAGCTCTGTGTCTAATAAACTATTTTCCTGAAGGTATGAACCCGTGATCAAGGATTTAATGCACGGAAAGGATAAGATGACATATGCCGTGGTAACTACAAAGCATTGCGTAGTGAGGAGATCGGGGAAGATGGACCGTGAAGATCTCGTCAAGTGAAGCTAACGGTGACTTGCTTCTTGCAAAGGTCGTTCAAATGATAGGAAAAAGAAGAATGGTGATCGTGGCAAAGTGAAAGGGCGTTCAAAGTCAAGAGCGCGTCACGAAGGATGAATGTGCATGGTGTCATGACTTTGGTCATTGGGATAAGGATTGTACCAAGCGTAAGGATCGAGAAAGGGATAACACCGAGGTGAACATTGCTAAGGAAAGTGAAGATTCAGATGAAGCTTCAGATTTCTCGCTGACTATGATACCATCAACTTTTATCGTAACTGACGGTACGTGGGTATTAGATTCTGGTGCTACTTATCATATTTGTCCTCATCGGGATTGGTTCTCAAACTTTGAAGAGTTTGATGGAGAAGTGCGTATGGGGAATAATCACACCGGGCAGTGGTGATTGGGATTGGTAGTGTTTTAATTAAGATGCATGATGGTATGGTGCGGGAGTCGAAGGAAGTAAGGTTACACGGGCTTGTGAAGAAGAATCTGATCTCGCTCGGAACTTTGGAAGCTAAGGGCTACAAGTCGGGTCGCTGAAAATGGCATTCTAAAGGTAATTTGGATCGTTGGTAATCATGAAGGGCACAAGGCATCATAACTTGTACTACTTAACCGGGAGCAGAATAGGGAGATGTGTCAATTTCTCAACACATCGAGACTCGCAGCGATGGAGACCACGGTTATGACATATGCGCTTGCACATCCAGGTGATAAGTCGTTACATTCTTTAATTCGTCAAGATTTATTGAAAGGTGCTATTGCCTGCAAGAGTTTTGTGAACATTGTGTGAAAGACAAGAAGACAAGAACAAGATTTAGCACAGGAATCCACAACACTAGTGGAGTTCTTGATTATGTTCACTCAGATGTTTGGGGTCTCTCCAAGAATGCATCATTGGGAGGGAAACATTGGTTCGTGTCGTTTATTGATGATTATTCTAGGCGCGTATGGGTGTACACCATGAGGCATAAGGATGAAGTCCTAGAAGTCTTTGTGAGGTGGAAAAAGGCAACTGAGACTCAAACTGCGTAAAGATCAAGGTACTACGTTTGGACAATGGTGGAGAGTACAAAAGTGATCCATTCTTGCAAGTACGTCGGGATGAGGGAATACAGAGGCACTTCACAGCTTAAGAAGACACCGCAACAAAATGGGGTAGTCGAACGCATGAATCGTACTTTTGGAGAAGGTACGATGTATGTTATCTAATGCTGGATTAGGTAAAGCGTTTTTGGCTGAGGTAGTGACATATGCGTGCTTCCTCATTAATAGGTTGCCATCAGCTACGTTAGAAGGTAAAACTCCAATGGAGAAGTGGTATGGTAAACCAGCTTATGATTATGACTCAATTCATATCTTTGGTTGCCGTGCTTGGTATCATGTTAGTGAAAACAAGCTTGATAGCCGTGCTGTTAAATAGATCTTTATGGGTGTGAAGAAAGGAGTTAAAGGGTTCAAATTTTGGAATCAAGTTGAAAAGAATATAGTCATGAGTAGAGACGTTATATTTGATGAAGCGTCTATGGTGAAGTCTTGGGGTTCTCGGCAGGTGGAGAACACTACCATTACCAGTGAGCCTTTACAGCAGGTGGAGATTGATCCAACTCCAATAATTACAGCTAAGTACGATCCGTATGACTACTTCCGAAGGCGTGGCGTCTATAAGGGAGGTAAATACTGAAGTTACAAATGATAGTGACGATGTTAATGAAGAGGAACATGAAGCAGTAGAAGATACAAAAGCTACGGTCACTGAGACCGTAGCAACCAGCACACCGACAAGATCAATCAGGAAACCTGGTTGGATGGATGATTTTGTAGCTTATGCATTATCAGTTATTGAAGAAGGCATTCCTAATACCTATTTTGAAGCTATACACAGTGTAGAGCGTCATGAATGGGAAGCTGCTATGCAGGATGAGATGGAGTCTCTTTACAAGAATGGCACATGGGTTCTTACGAAGCTTCCGAACGGTAAGAAGGCCATTGGGTGCAAATGGGTATATGCTAAGAAAGAAGGAACTCAGGTGAATCAAGTACGCTACAAGGCAAGGTTAGTTGCAAAAGGTTATGCCCAAAGAGAAGGGATTGACTACAATTAGGTGTTCTCTCCATTTGTGAAGCACTCATCAATCCGAATTTTGTTGGCCTTGGTAGCACAATATGATTTAGACCTAGTTCAGATAGATGTGAAGACAATATTCTTATATGGTGATCCAGAAGAGGAGATCTATATGACTCAGCCGAGTGGGTTCAAAGTTGCTGGAAAAGAAAATTGTGTATGCAAGCTGAAAAAATCGTTGTATGGGTTGAAGCAGTCTCCAAGACAGTGGTACAAGTGATTTGATCATTTTATGATTGGCCAGAAATACACAAGAAGTCATTATGACCATTGTGTATACTTCAAGAAGCTACGTGATGGGTCTTTCATATATTTACTCTTGTATGTCGATGATATATTGATAGCATCGAATAACAAGAAAGAGATTGATCATTTGAAGCAGAAATTGTCAAATGAGTTCGAGATGAAATATCTAGGAAAATCTAAGAAGAATCTTGGCATGGAGATTCAACGTGACAGAGAGAAGGGTAAAGTTTGTTTGTCTCAAAAGGCATACTTGAAGAAAGTGTTACAGAAATTTGGTATTTGCGAAGGAACTAAATCAGTAAGTACTCCCCTTGGTCCTCATTTTAAGTTGAGTTCTGATATGTCTCCTACTACTGAAGAAGAGCGTGAATATATGGTGAAGTCCCATATGCTAGTGTTGTTGGTAGCTTGATGTATGCGATGGTATGTACAAGGCCGGATATTTCACATGCGTAAGTATGATCACCGTTATATGCATAATCCCGGTAAAGGACATTGGCAAGTGTGAAATGGATTTTGAGTTATCTTTATGGTACCGTTGATGTTGGCTTGGAGTTTGTGAAGGAAGATGGGAACAATCACCGTGTGTTGGTTATGTGGATTCGACTATGCTGGTGATTTGGACAAGAGACGTTCAACTACAGGGTATGTATTTACCATAGCAGGAGCACTAGTAAGTTGGAGATCAATCTTGCAGTCTACTGTGGTGCTTTCAACTACGGAGGCGGAGTATATGGAAGTGACTGAGGCATTTAAGGAGGCTATATGGTTACAAGGTTTGCTAGATGACTTGGGTGTTGTGCAGGAACAACTGCATGTGCATTGTGATAGTCTTAGTGCAATTTACTTGGCTAAGAATCAAGTTCATAATGCCATAACCAAACATATAGATGTTCGATTTCACTTTGTTAGAGAAATTCTGGAAGAAGAAGACATTCTACTTGTGAAGATCGATACCAAAGACAATCCAATTGATATGTTAACGAAAGTAGTAATTAGGGTCAAGTTTCTTCATTGCTCGGAATTGATCCACATTCTTCCGGTTTGGTGAGACCCTTTGGGGTAGAGGTTCTTAGGAACCTAGTCGAGGCCTTCTAATAAGGCCATTGAGTGAACTACGGTCGGTTTGATTCCTTGAAGAGGATACGTAGGCAGCCTATGGCGCAATCGACGTTGGAAGACGATGGTGATTTAGTGTATTGATCGTCTCATGCATGAATGCATGATCCAAGGTGGAGAATTGTTGGATGTTGGCGGGATTGTAGGACACAGTTTTGTGTAAGAGTCCAAAACTTGTGGAACTCCAAAACCGTGTAAGTAGCTAAGGTCGGTAGAGTTGATTTTGGATAAACCAAAATCAGTCGGTCACAGTTTTGATAACTCTTATTGGTTTCTTAATCCTAAAGTTTAGGGACTTATTAGCTAAGTTATGAAACCCTAATCCCTACCTATGTGTATATAAATACACCAAAAATTTCTTCTTTCTCTCTTAGGGTTTATATGTATTCTCCCTTGCGATAATATATAAATCACTTATTTTTCCCGAGGATTCAACCTCGTTAAATTCTCGTCTCTTTTCTTCTTTAGTTTGTGTTCTTGGCAATATTTGGAGTACCGTTTGTAGTTGTGCATATCGCTTCTGCAGGGTTTTAGCGCAACATCTGCTTCATGTAGTGTTTCAAATTCAGGGTGTGCCTTGTTTGTTGATTTGAAGCTGGCTCTGCACGTTTGTAATAACCTCTAATTCTTTACCTTGTATAAGAAATATTTATGAATTATGAACAAACATTTTTGAACAAAAATTATTGCCAAACAGAAAAAGAAATATACTAACATTGAAAATTGATAGCATACATAATGTAGGTTCTATTAATTCAATACTTTAACCAAATTCATTGCAATGGCAATTGAGCCGAAGCTTGAGGTTGAACCAGAGCTCGACAGAGTGGACAGCTAATATCTTGAGCAAAGCATCAGGTGATGCACGGGTGTGCAAGACATGGGAGCATGGCAAACAAAATACATTACTGATCCCAACCTCAAATTCTTTCAAGCAAATCGCACATAAATCCCGTTCTTCTCCTTGGTCACCACCGTCGATTTTTTTCAAATTTGTGGCAAATATGGTATATGGACCGAGTTTGATGAAACCTTCTCAGAAACAAAACGTTGTGTCGCCGCTCAAAACATATCCGTCGCAATCACAATAATCGTCTCGTAAAACTTTCCTCCGTTCCTTCAACTTTATCTTCC
>JAJJWW010009178.1:0-88317 GCA_023531295.1 Papaver armeniacum
TAACTATGGTTGGTAACTAACTTTGCTTGAGGGTGAACTTGAAAACTTTTTTTTCAAAACTTAAGAAATAGAAACGGACCGTTTATATAAGTAGAATCAAAGATGGGCTGTATCGGTGGGAAAATCCAAAGCCTTGGATTTCAGTGAGGATAGCTCTATATTCTTTACATAAAAGTATTTAAATTTTAAACTGAGGGTGGAAATAGAGTTTTCTTGTTCTTTACATAATCTATGACGAAAAATCCATCTATTAACATACTTAAATTACCTTGTTCCAGCCCAGACAACTCCTTCACTACTAAACTTATTTCACAAGTCTAAATCCCTCACACACCACACGAAGAAGAAGACTTGAATCCTCAGTTGAAGCTCATATGGTATAATTAAACCCTAATTTCCTGTTTCTCACTAATCACTCCACAAATCGTCATTACTTGTTTATAAATTTCAAGATCTACTTCACTTTTGTGTAATTTAGGTTTTTTTTTCCTTCTGGTGTCTGCAGATTTAAATTTAAACCATAACTGAAGATGTTTCTTACAAGGTGAGAAAAGAAACACTACTTTTTAAATCAATGGGTTCTATGAAATTTGGAGTTTTGCTTCTTCATAGATTTTGATTGATTTTGGGGTTTCTTGTGTTGTGTGTTGCAGGACTGAGTATGATAGAGGTGTGAATACTTTCTCACCTGAAGGTAGATTGTTTCAGGTTGAGTATGCCATTGAAGCTATTAAGGTAAATAAGAACTAAAAAGACTTTTTTTTTTTTTTTTTTTTTTTTATGATTGTATTTTGTAATTAAAAATAATGAAATCTGTAATTCATGTGTTCAGCTTGGATCAACTGCGATAGGCCTGAAAACTAAAGAAGGTGTAGTGCTTGCTGTTGAGAAGCGTATCACTTCTCCATTGCTGGTTCGTTCTTTATTTTGATTGCTTTGCATAATTACCCACAAATTTAACTTGGGATTTGATAGGCTTGTGGGGGGAGGGGGCGTTGCCGTCCATGGCCTCTGTGTATTATACTTGGCGATAACTGCTTTTGACTAGTTTATGATACAACGTTTAAGTAGTTATGTTTGTGTGAAACTGATTGGAACTTGTAAGTAGATATCCAACACCTCTGTTGGAGCTTTTAAGTTTGTGCCAGTTTTTAGAAGGGAGTATCTGCTGAAGTTTTTAGCCACAATATTGGTGGAATGGATTGTAGAAAGTTTTTTTAGTCATTGTGGTGTTTTGTCATTGTACGCATGCCAATGCCACTTGTATGGGTGTTTATAGATTTTGTAATATGAACTGAGAATCGTGGAGCTGTAAGACATTCAGTTTCTATTGGATACATGACACTAGATATATGATATTGGGTAGTTTAGTGAATGGTTCTAATTTTTAGGTTGACACATATCCAGGTTTTCTATCTTGGTACCTTTAACAAACAGTTGGCTCAGCCATAGATTTCATTCCTGTATCCTGTGAGATTACCAAGCTGGCTTAGATGGATGATGGTCATGGCATTATCTTAAGACTTCAGAGTTTAGTGTTGAAAGCTATAAGAATGCTGCTAGTCCTATGGAATTGCAACATCTTTATCCTCCTTTTCTGTTTCAGGAGCCAAGTAGTGTAGAGAAAATTATGGAAATCGATGAGCATATAGGTTGTGCAATGAGTGGACTAATTGCTGATGCTCGTACACTTGTTGAACATGCACGAGTTGAAACTCAGGTACTGTCTTTATTCACTCTTACCTTTCCTCTGTAGTATGCATCTGTATCACCAAATAGCTGATTTAGTGATTATTACTATTTTATCAGAATCACAAGTTCTCATATGGGGAGCCTATGACTGTTGAATCCACAACACAAGCTTTATGTGATCTTGCCCTACGATTTGGTGAAGGCGAAGAAGAGTCCATGGTCAGTTATTGTTTTTCCGTTCTTTACATAATTCCTTATTGTTTTAGTGGTGCATGCACTACTTAACATGCAAATACATGCCTTTGTTGCTTCTATGAGTATGGCTAGAAAATGTCGCTCTTAAATTAATTTTAACAGTGAATGAGTTTTGATAATGGCTATTGTGGTTCTCAACAGTCTCGGCCTTTTGGTGTATCACTTCTCATTGCTGGTCATGACGAAAATGGGCCAAGCCTGTAAGTTTTTGGTCTTTCTATGTTTCTTACATATTTCGAATATTGTTTTTGTAAAACTTCTGCCAGGGACGATTAGGATGGCCTACCAAATTTTTCTTTTGCTTTAGCTGGTTTAGTTCATCTCAGATCAGTGTTTTTAAGCAACTTATAAAAGGAAAGGCCATGTTTGCAGATACTACACAGACCCGTCTGGCACATTTTGGCAGTGTAATGCAAAAGCAATAGGATCAGGTTCTGAGGGAGCAGACAGCTCTTTGCAGGAGCAGTTCAACAAGGTATATGCATTTCAAAAAAAAAAAATTCCAACACAGCATTGGAAGTGTAATCCTCTGTTAGGTGTTGTTCACTTCTAGTTAGTTAGAGAGAGATGGCCTGACCATTATTGGTTCGTTGCAGGAGATGACACTCCAAGAAGCCGAAACAGTTGCTCTTTTAATCTTGAAGCAAGTGATGGAAGAGAAGGTGAGGTTTCTGCATATAAAATAGTAGCATATTTTTCCCCAGGCACCATGAACTGAGCTGTCCTGTGCTATGTTCTGTTTTTGTTATGTTACAGGTGACTCCCAACAATGTTGACATTGCAAAGGTTGCTCCAAAGTACCATTTGTATTCTCCTTCTGAGGTGGAGGCTGTCATCGCTCGTTTATAGAAAGAAAACCCTTAATCATTCTCTTCGGCAAGGTTTTCCTGTCTTACTTCCCACCGCCTTCGAGGGATGACTTCATTAGGAGATAAACTTCAATGTGATCTGGTTACTTCAAGGGATGACTTCATTAGGAGATAAACTTCAATCTGATCTGGTTATTTACTTCAAGGGATGACTTCATTTGGAGATAAACTTCAATATGAATATGATCTGGTTATTAGGCCATGAAACCTACTTTTATTTTTTTTTTTGTTGGAGTAGACTCTTGTATTCTTGATCATGAGTGTCAGATTTTACAATCACTTGGTTGACATGAAAACATTGGAAGTTAAGATTCCCAAATGAAAAGTTATGATGCTTATGATAGTTGTTCTTGGTGTTTGCTGTCTGCGTTTTTTTTTTTTTTACTTTTTCCGTGTTACAGAATGCCATGGAGTGTTTACCAAGAGCAGCCCCCTTGATTGACTGCAAAATATCAATGAGAAAGTTGCATAAGTATATTGAGCAGACACATTAGTAATGCTCAGTGAGTAATCTCAGCTGCTAAGCAGGCGTATATGCATACGGAAGAGAAGATCTATTGATGAATGTATACGGCCTAGAAAACTGAACAATTATGCCCAGTGGGTTCTTAATGGCAACAAAAACTCTAGCTACCATCATAAGCCTCTCCCATGGTTTCCCAAGGTTATAATGCATATACCTGACAGTCAAAACCATTAATAGACGGCATACAAAAATCCCCAGCTTCAATCCCTAATAAGGGTCCATTGGTTTTGTTCAGGACCATAATATAAGGCCGAGTGACATAATTGTCTAGAGATTAATACCAATGGGAACCCAGAGCATCAAAAATTCTTAAGATTCAATGAGGCTGTTCTATAAGAATCTAAGGTCCGGTAAGATTTATCAAACACTTCTCCAGAAGCAGAAGCACTTGTACCATTATTCAAACACCCTCCAACTCTATCGAATTGAAGGAATGTGTCCATGGTGGAGCTGAGATCCAACTCTTTTAAACCAAAGATTGAAAAAGAAATGTGTAAACATGAATGTTAGGAATAGATAGCTAATGATAACAATTGGAAAATTGGAATTAGAACACAAAATTACAAGGATTGGATAGTCCTGTACAACGTTTGACAAGGGTTACCTTCAAGGCACATAAACTCCTTACAAGTAGTCATCATCTATAGAAGACTGTTCAATTGGGAAACACCTAGTTTTAGGTTGAATATAGCTGAAGCTTGGACAACATATTTTTTGCTATACCTTGTAATGTTGATAGTAATGTATCAAGTTTGCTTGTATACATGCTGAACTACACAGAACTGCTTTACTTTTCACTTCTTTGGCATATGTATAAGTCGCTGAACACCTTCCTTGACAAATCATTTGAATGCCTTAGAACGGTGCCGCCTGTGAACAGATTTCAAACTAATTACTTCTGACCCATTCTTCGTCTATGCATGCTTTACCAATAATCTTTACAAGAACAAACTCCGTCTTTGAAATGGTGAAGACATTTGGGGTCATTCAGATAGATTTCACATCCATATCTCAAAGAGATAAACTTGGCTGTCATATGGCAATCACTACAAACTCTAAGGTTCTTGACAATCCGTATACTTCGAGCTGCATTGGAAGAACTGATGAGGGCAAAACCAATTGCTAATTTCTCGCTGTGAATTCCAGCAATCTTTTCTGTATCTTCCTCCTGGATGTTAAGGTGGGTATGCTCGTGAGAATCAGGCATAGCTAGCCTAACTTCTTCTTTAATCTTATCCAGACAAGCATATAGCACATCTGCATCTGGCATCCATTTATCGTCTGTGACAAAAGTTTGTACCTTGTTGTTAACATTGATCCAGCTATATCCGAGAGTGTTCAATGCCTCACTTCTTTTCTCAAGCGTTCTCATCACAGAAGCATCTTCGCAGCTACCACTTAATTCGTATAACTGTAACAATAGCTTGTGAGTTATGGTATTCCTCTGTTCCAATTTGACTAAATTTTCTGCTGCTCGGATCGCCAACCCGACATTTCCATGAACCCTCGAGGCCTTTAGCAAAGAAGACCAAATGGAAGGGTGAGATTCTATTGCCATATCCTCGATGAACTCAGTCACTTCCCCAAGCCTGCCTGATCGACCAAACAACTCCACCATGGCGTTATAATGTTCTAAACCAGGTGAAATCTGATAATCTTTCGTAATACTGGAGAAGATTTGCTTTCCCTCATCCACCATTCCTAAGACACTGTAAGCCAAAATAATATATGAAAAGGTTCCCTTATTAGGTTTGATACCTTCTGCTCTCATCATGTGAAATAGATCTATCGCGATATTATGATGACCGTGTAAAATATAACCAGCAATTAGGGTGTTCCAAGAAATAGTATCTCTTGAAAACATATCATCAAATATGGCTCTTGCAGAGATCATGTCCCCAGACTTGGCATAGGTGTCTATAAGAGAGTTTGCCACTGGTATCTCAGTGTCTAAATTTTCACGAACAGCACAACCATGGACCTCCTTTAACTTTCTCGTTGAAAGCAGATCTGCACAGGCCGGTAAAATGCTCAACATGGTAATGGAATTGGGCCTTGCACGAAAAGCTTGCATCTGACGAAATATCCGTAATGCTTTATCTTTTTGCCCATGGTGGAGTGAACCCGAAATTAGTGAATTCCATGATGCTGTATTCCGCTTGATAATCCCTTCAGTTTCCATCGTCCGGAAGAGATCCATGGCTTGATCTTCATCTCCATTTTGTATATGGCCCGAGATCATCAAATTCCATGTTACTACATTTGGCTTAACACCTGAAACCCGCATCCTAGTGAAGAGATCATAAGCTTGGCCGCAGTATCCAGCTTGGGCATACCCTCCAATCATGGAATTCCATGTAAAAACATCTCTCTCCACCATCATATCAAAAATCCTCCGAGCATCTTCTATTTTTCCACACTTGGAGTACATATCGATTAGAGAATTCTTCATTAGTACATCAGCCAGGGAACCTATCTTAACCTCAACCGAATGAAGCTCCTTTCCCTTCTTCAAAGATTTCAATGAAGCACAAGCCGAGACTGCACTTGCAACAGTAACTCCATTCGGTTCAACCCCAGACACCAACATTTCTCTAAAAAGTTCCAGAGCTTGGTTTGTTCTATTATTCTGAGCAAAACCCGAAATCATAGACGTCCAAGTAAAGACATCAGGAGAAAGCCCATTTTCATTCATTTTCTCCATCAGTTCCATCGCTTGATCACATTTCCCAGACTGATTATAACTAGCAATCAATATATTCCAAGATACTAAACCCGGTACAATACCCTCCGCACTCATTCTCTCAAACAACCCCAATGCTTCTTCATTCATCCCATTCTGACAATACCCGAAATAATCGAATTCCACGTTATCAAATCCTTCTCATCCATATTCTCAAGAAACCGTCTAGCCGACACCAACTTCCCACATTTTGTATACATAGTTAATATAGAATTGTTTACATGAACACACAAATCCATCCCACTCCTAACTACCAATGAATGTATCAATCTACCAGTCTCAACATCCCCTAAATTTGCACACGCTTGTAAAATCTTCGGCAACATATATTCATCTGGAAAACAACTTCCTTCCCCATCATCAAAAAGAAAAGCGATTATCTCCCTCCATCTTTGCTCTCTGGTGTACCCACCAATCATAGCAGACCAAGCAAACAAATTCTTTCTCTCACACATTTCATCAAACACATGTCTAGCATCATTTAAACTACCACATTTGGCATACATACTAATAAGTTTAGTCTCAACAAATGGGTTTACTTCAGCAATCAAATTATGAACTTTACGACCGAATTCAATGGAATCAGTATCAATACAAGATTGTAATAAAGAAATGTAAGTATTGGGTCTTACCTTAAACCCATTTTTTGTTATAGAATCTAACGCCATTACAGCTTCTCTTAGCTTCCCATTTCTGCATAGATTGTTTATGTCTAGTTCTGTGATTTTCTGGGTTGTTTCTGAACCAAATTTAATGGTTCTTTTTGGTATAATGGGTTTAACTGAATTTGAAGTGGGTAGTTGTTGCTTCAAGAATTCTATTAGGTGAGGTTTTGATTGACAGGATATGATTGAATTTTCCATTTTTTGAGACTTTCTTTCTTTCTTTCTGTGTTTTCAGTTTTGAGGTAATAAAATGTTATCCATAGGAAGATGATGGGCTCAAACGCAGAAAGATGAGAGGAGTGTTTGGCAAATGCTTAAAAATAAGTTACCCCCGAGTATAGCTTTTACTGTCTAGAATTTTCTTTTCTTACTTTCCGTTTGGCACATCCTATGTAGCAACCGATACTTTCACCTGACAGCATTTTTTTTTTTATTATGAATGTTGCTAGACCCGCCGGAAAAAAGGACCGGCTATTGCACCGAGAGGGATAGCACGGACCCAATGCTGCGTCTGTGCATTGGGATAGAGAAGTGCAGGAGTGGGCCCCACTCTCCTCTCACACGGTGCACACTTCGGTCCTTTTTTTCGGTCAATCAATCATTCTCGTTTTTTTTAGAAGGCTATTATTGGGGCGTCACCTTCCAATAGATGGGCTTCACTTGGATTCTTAGTGTCCAAAAAAGTGGTTATGGGATATCCTAATACAAATACAAAATGTCTAGATTACCCTTTAACTAAATAAAAACTTAAAAACCTAATCTTTTCTGTTCTAATTCAAGAAAGAAACTGCTCCTCTTCTCATCTTTCTTCTCTTCCTCTCCTCCACAGTAACTTCAACTTCAATTCAACTTCACTTTCCTTCTCACTTTCCATGGTGTATGTTAGGTAACAATCGAACAAACCCATCTTTGTTTACTCGTTTTTGTGCTTAAAATAGGTTAGATTGAATGAAATCGAAGTGAAATTAGGGTATCAGTTGTGTTCCTGAAAGTGTTACGGCTAGGTTAGGAACTGCTTTTCAAACCGTAATTTTAGTTTATGAAGAACTTACGGCTAGGTTTAGTTGAATTCAAACCGTAAAATTTGATTTGCATGTTGTGTTACGGCTAGGTTCGGACTGAATTTTCCAACCGTAATTGGTTACGGTTTGGTTTTTTATAGGATAAACCTACCCGTAATGAGTTACGGTTGGGTTTTTCATGCCACTTTACCAACCGTAATTAATCTTTTGTCCTATTGAAAACCAGTTACGGTTTGGAGTTCATCCAAACCTAACCGTAAATATGGATTACGGTTGGAAACGAAGCTCAACTTGCTTAGTAATATCCCATGAAAGTCGAAAATCTGATTTTTTTAACGTACTTTAGCTAATTTTGTGCGAAATTGAACTAATGGGAGATAGTTTAGAGGCATACCTGTTGATTTTCAACCATTGGTTCTTCACTTTGTTGATAACTTGTTCCATTCATTTTGGTTGGGTGAATCAAAATCTAGGTTTTGAAATAAATCTCCAAAAATTTTCTTTTTCTCTTCTCTCTATTTTTTTCTTCCCACAAAAAACTTTGTCCTGAATTCACTAAGTATATAACAAAATTCATTAGTTTAATTATCATCTAATTAAATTAAATTAAAATTAACTAAATAAGGGTTATTTGGTCATTACAAAATTATTTGAGATAAGGGGTTTTTGATATTACTTATGGGTGACCCTTTTTTGTCCTATTAGGTGACGCCCCTCTAATGGAATGTGACGCCCCAATAATAGCCTTTTTTTTATGGGCAAACTTAAAAAATTACTCCCGACGATGTGTCACTTTCACTTTCGCAGAAACATGGGTAGTATATGGAAAGGTTTACAGAGCTAAACAAGAAGAGCTCGGAGAGCTTACAACCCAACAAAAGAGAAGTCTATAATTCCCTTACAAACCCCAAACACCCAAATTAAACTATCCACCGTAAAATAATTAACTAAAATAGTATAATTTTTACACTCCTAATGTTTGGGGGTGTAAAGACTTTCTTTAACTTTGCGTTCAACCATCTCCATGAACCACAACTTGAATTAAGGGTATATGTGACAATTTTTCAAGTTAAAACTTGTATGCATTTTAACATGTCGAAGGACTGCGCAAATTTCATTTATACCATCCTCAAAAATGATGTTGTTTCTTTATTTTCACTGGGACCATCAAATTGAAGCAGGAATAATAGGCCAAAACCTTGGCTACTGGGTGAAATACGAGTTCTCGAGTCCTTTTAAATGGTATCAATGCAATTACGAATTGCACAAAAAAAAAAACACTATATCTTTGAAGTGTTGTAATATCTTTGAAGTGTGCATTTTAACCTGTTGAATGACTGCGCAAATTTCAGCCAAAGTACATTCACTACCGGGTAAAATACGAGTCCTCCAACCTTTACTAATGGTATCAATACAATTAGGTGTTGCACCAAATAAAAAAACTCGTCGTATCTATGAAGTACGCATTTTAACATGTTGAATGACTGCACAAATTTCAGCCTTACCATCCTAAAAAATGATATTGTTTCTCTTTTTCCACTAGGACTAACAGATTGAAGCGGAAATAATAGGCAAAAAAATTTTGGCCACTGGGTGAAATACGAGTTGTCAAACCCTTTTAAATGGTATCAATACAATTAGGCATTCCACCCAAAAAAATAAATAGAAACCACTGATTAGAGTTTTGCCATATCTTAGTAGACAAAGAGAATGAAATATGAGATGCTCGGATAATTCCTCATCTTTACAAAGACAAAATAAACAACCATTCACAATTAACTGCGTTTTATATATAGGGAATAAAAGCTAGTTTCTTGTGAAAAATTGAACAAAGAAAGAAGTCAACTTTATGAGGACAAGATCTTGATCGGATACTAATATAGGTTAAAACTGGGGCTCATATGTTGATTATTTAAAGTAGCACAACACGAATGATCGAGTTATCAATGTCCAATTTGATTATATCGGGACTCTCTTGATTAACACCTTCAAAATATTAATTGGTTAGAGAGCAAACCTCATCAATCGATGTTGAGAAAAGTGCATATTAGGACCAAAGTTCCGGGCCCCTCCTTGATATAGCAACTATGCACAATTGATGATGGTCTAATTCTTGATGGATTCATCTTGTATGAAGTTCTCTATTTGGCAATGGTGTGCTATTACAACGCGTCATTGAGAAAAAATTCATCGACTCGGACTTGCGATGCATACTTCGAAAAGGTGATGTATCAACTTGGTATTATAAGGCTAAGCTAGTACCTTATTCAAATATGCATCAAGGTTTGGATGATGCATCGTTCTGTCGAGTATTGCACCCAAACGGAATTGGGTGGTCAAGGGTGTCATTTTGTCATACTTATTTATAGAAATGCAAATAAGACATATATAGAAAAGGGAGAGTTATATGAAGGTGGATTAAGCTAAGAATGCTCTATTATGCCTATGTCGCTTATACGAGTATGCATTATGATGTGAGAGGAATCATTATGCTACGTTATTGACCGAGTATGCTTTAGGACGCAAGTGCATCATTATGGTGCATTTTCCCATTGAAGACAATGGTTGAGAACGAGAGATGCATAAATTTGCTCGGTAGGTTGTTCCTATTTCGGAAGACGACTCGGTCTTCTAAAGTATTTCCTCAAATGTAGGGGTAACTAGTCGCGGGTAGGTGATGCATGTCATTTATGCACAAATTAATTCAGATATCTTCACTAATACATACTAACAAGTAATATAACCGTAGTAAGGATTGGTCCCACGAGGAGTTATGTAATCGTTACTTGTTTTCAACTTCTTTCAACTAAAAAGGATTGTAAAATTACTAAATTAAACTAAACTGGTAAAGTAAAACGAAGTAAGTAAAAGGTTGTAATCGGGGGAAAATACTGGTTAGAGGTTTTATATTCCATTACCCAACAAGCTCGTCAATCGATCCAAATTAACACTCGGTCATTCTCATATGAGTAAACCTAAAATATCTTATCGCAGCTTACTCAGGGTAAAACTCTTTGCATCATTAAAAATGCAAGAACCGCTCTTTGATGAATCCCGTAGGCTACCAAAATTTTCATGAAATCTTCTAAACATAGTCAAATATAAAGGATTCACGAACCGGGTTTGATGCGTGGAAAGTAACTAAGAATATCAACGACCGAGTTTAAAAAGGGAGACAAGGCATTTAATGTTGAGATATCAACATCGACTTCATAGGAAGAATCCTAATAGTCTAAGTCCTTGGTGTAATGCTCTAGAATTATCCAGGTACATTTGTTGTATAATTACTCTAGGAATATCTAGAGTACACTAATTAAATAGTTGGATAATATCTAGGATGTATAACATCAGTTAGGCTAGAGAATTCTAGGCCTAGTGTAGTCGGTCAAATAATCTAGAGAATTTTCTCTAGAACAATCCAACGTGGTCAAGTGCTCATTTAAATAAGAGTTTGTGTAGAAGTTGCAAAAGGTGTGGGAAAGGAGCAAATCAGTGGCGGTCCGGATTTTTTTTTTTCTTTCAGTCGGTTGTGGAGTTCGGTCAACTGGAAAGTTCTGAATCCTTCGAGCTTCCATTTGGGATGCACGGGTTGAAACTAGTTGGAGAGTATGAGATATGGTTCTATTAAACATGACAAAACATGCCCATCCACATAATCAATCAGTTAACCAGAAATCATGAAAACCAATTCAAAAACAGTAATCAAGATGAACTTTTCCCCTACCATTTGTGTAGTAAACGAATCCAACACAAACCAATGAAATCAAACGATGTAAAACAAGCTTCAAAATCAAGTTTTATGATCAATTTTTATTTTTCTTCTTTTCTGGAAGAGAATGAGAAATCGAAAGTGAAAAGAATGATATGAATTTGAATCGAAATTCATATGTAAACCTTATAATAGAAATTAAAATCTCTAATAGGCCCTTGTTTGATGTAAAATTGACACATACTTAAACAAGTTTTATTTTGACGCAAATCCGAGTAGAAAAACTCTATTAATGTCCGCACACACTACGGGCAGGCTCACACAAAGATAAATATAATTGCTCAAGCAAAATCCAAGTGTTTCTCAACCGAAACAGAACGACAACTAGATTTCACGCTCCACATTGCGCGATTTCTAGCCTTTATTGGGCTCGCACCCTAATAATACTTTAAGAAAAAGAACGCGGGTATTACAAAATTTCTCCTTAGTGAGAGTAAGGGTAAGAGCAATGCTCTCCCCACCGTGAGTTGTGAGATGAGAGGTGGTGTGAGTGATTAAGTAGTGTGTGTAATGAGATCAGTGCACATGAGTATTTTGTGAGTAGTAAGAGTCTAGAATTAACTGTACAATGTAATGGATTTCGTATACAAATCATGTATGTTGATATTACTCTATTTATGAGTTTTGATGCAAAAATATGGTGTGCTATCAAGAAGTACGTACACTGTACACTACTTTCCTCATTCCAGTGGAAGTTATTGACATTAGGAAGTAATACATCTATGTGGAAATAGGTTATCTTTTGAGGTGCATGGACTTTGCTTGATATGTTTTTCAATTTGTTAAGATTTTTATTTTTTTTTTTTTTTAATAAGAAAGGTCGGAGATTTTAAATTAAACTTAAATAGAGACCATACAATGTTTTTCTCTTATAAGAGAAATCGAGATCACTTGGCATATTATTTCCATTCCAATACTCACTAGCTAAACTACCGATCCTGGCCTTTTTGCTAGATGATCCACTACGCCATTGAGATCTCTAACAACATGAGTACGAGACACATGAGGTGAAAAATCTCAATAAAAACTTACAATCATTAATAATATTGTTGTTTGTCCATTTAATGAGAACCTACTTTGCCATTTATGGAATTTATTACATTTAGATTATCTCCTTCAGTGCGGCTTGGACACTCCTTTGTTGTGTGCCATCTTTATTGCTTCAAAACCCCTTTCTGACCTCTGCTTTTTATTCATCATAGGCTACTGCTTGAATATATGTTGCTCCATCACATGTCCCTGCATCAGAAATAGCTATTAGACCACATCCCATAATAGTAGAATCTTTTAGAAATGATCCATCAAAATTAATTTTTGTGAATCCAGTGTCTGGTAGACACAAATTTGTGGTTCTCCTTCTCTGAGCACCACCAGAAATATTCATGTTTTTCTTTGCTTTTGTGTATATTGAGCCAATCACGGTGTCACTTTGCACCTGCCTTTTAAATAAATCAACCTGCACTTGCATATTATCAAAAACTTTTGCACAACTTAATTTCCAGACATGCCATAACATAAAACCAGCACATACTACAAAGTCTAGGTTAATTTGTCTATTAGCTGGTCCATTTTCACACCATGTTGGTATCCAATCTTTTAGATTCCTTCCAGCATACATCCCTGTAAAACACTATTCACATCAGCATACATATCCTTAGTTACATGGCAGTCTAACATGAGATGATCTAATGTTTCAACATGATTGTTACATAGAGGGTAGTTCTTATCAACATATTGAACATACCTGCCTATATTCCCATTTATATCAATGCAATTATTAACACACTTCCACAAGAAGTGTTTAATTTTTGGTGGAAGATTGAGTTTCCAAAAGGCTTTCCAGTTAAAATTATCCTGAACTGGACCAAAGACTCTATCAGTTACAACTCTATAAGCAGTTTTAACAGAAAACTCACCATTGAAAGCTGGTGTCCATCTAAGTTCATCCACAACATCTAAAGGAATCTTTATCTTCTGATTTCTTTACTAAGTTTCATTGTCAAAAATTGCATTCAAAGACAGAGACATTCTAATCATTAGCATTTTGGTCAATTAACGATCTCTAATCTTGACATTGGTAGACATAAAATGAGAATTAACCAAACCATTTTTACCTGGTACCCACCTATCCTTCCCAGATTGAGATATCTTTACCATTCCCAACCTCCCAAACAATAATTCTCCTTGATGACCTCTAATCCTCTACATATACCTCTCCAGACCCAAGATCCAGATTTATCATTTACATAATGAAGAGGATTATGGTTCGGGAAATTTTTATGTTTAAGAATCTGAGCCCATAAGGCATCAGATTCTTTTAACATCCTCCAAGCAAGTTAGTCCAGTAAAGCAGAATTAAGATACTCGGTTTTCTTGATATTAAGGCCACCATGAACAATAGGCTTGGCAACATTGTCCCATCCCCTAAAGTATAATCCTCTATTGTTCCCTTTCCTATTCCAGGAAAACTTCCTTTGTATAGAGTCTAACCTATCATCTAACCTTTTTGGCATTGGGAAAAAAGCTAGGTGATGGTTTGCTAGAGTTCCTAAAGTTGTCGAATAATTTGTTAAAATTATTATTGGTCTATATTCTCTCAAGTAGGGCCAGAAGCTTTAGAATTCGAGCTTTGTTCAGCTTTCGACCACGGCTCTCTAAATTGGACTCGAATATAAATAGAGATAGTTGTTCTCAATTGAGAAGCACCCATCAAACAAAGAGAGTTAGTGATGAGTGGAGTAAGTGAAGTTGTTAATAACCTTAAGTAAGGTCCGTAAGTGAGTGTTTGGTGTAAGGTTGTGTTGTACGCGAGTAAGTTAGCTTTGTTGTAAGAATTTTACTTGTGATTAATAAAGATAGGTTTTTCATAAGTAAAATTACTCCCACTTTGCTTATCAAACTCAACATTTAATGTCACTTGTGAAGTACAAAGAAGTGGAAGAATACGAGAATAAGGTGGGGGCCGACAATATGGAGAGTCAGCGAGACAAATTCTAGATCGGGTCGAGACAAGGAAGACATCGAGGAACTACGAAGACTATATCGGGAACAACGCGTCGTGAACTCTCAACATGTTCAACATTATAACTTTAGTTGTGTCAACACTCTTGTTTATAAATTCAGAACAAAGCTACCCGAAGAAGGATAGGTTCTTTAAGTGAGAAACATGTATAGAGTAAGGTTGAGAGTGCTCTTGAGAGATATAGCTTAGCCCTAGATCTGTGTAACCCATTTTTACTTAATAAGAACAAGTATTTCTCTCTCTTGAACGTAGGTAATCATTCCGAACCACGTATAACTTTTGTGTGATATTACCCTTTATTTCCTATTATTATGTATGATTGTTTGAGTTTGATGTTTATATCATAATAATGGTTTGAGATGGGTAGTTAGATTTTTAGCTACTACAATGTTAGTTCAAGATTTTAAGCTGAAAATCCAACACTTGATGGTAGCGAATCTAAGAAGTTGTACGGCTCACTGGTAAATGGAAAGATCATAATGTCACATGTAACAGGAAAATGCCAGCAAGCCATATATCATTGAACTGATAGCATGGTAAGAGGTCATCGGCACTAAACTCAACTTGTACCAAGAAGAAAACTATTGAAATAAATTTATATAGGTAAACATTTATGAAGGAATTACATCATTGAGAGGGTTCCTCTACATTTTCCTTCTTCTTTTACAGCTTGATCATTGTCCTGATTAAAGGCTACATATAACACAACGTCACGAAGCTTTCTCCGAGAGGCTTTCAAAAGTGCAAGTAGCCAATACTCTTGGACTCATACTGCTCATTTATACTCTATAAATTAACTTTCTGTTAACCCTGATAAACAGAAACAAGACAATTAGTTATAGAAAATGATAACTCTTTACGGCCAACCTACAGTATTTGCTCATGCATTTGAGCAAATACTAAACCCAACTCTTGCTAAAGGAAATGATTATATATTAAGTCACTTACTAAACCCATCTCTTTGCTGAACCAGGTTGCTGAAAACGCCTCCTATGCCTTTTCTGATCCCCACTCGTTGGTCGCACTTCATTACTAACCAACAATTTAGAATCGGATCTCTGATTCATAGAATTCTCAGTGAGAGGGCTAACAGATTGAAGCTTAGGAGATTTATTAGTTGACTTCGTTAAAGAAGATGGTTTTGCTGAAGAAGGTGTTTGAGTATCTGTCTGCACAAGAACATTTCGACGAATTGGAGGAGTAATTTCACTTCGTTCATGAGAAACTGAAGGCCGTGGTGGATTCTCAACAGGGGTATCAGAATCTGATGAAGATGGACTAGAAGAGCTCATGTCGTATAGGAGATTATCTGCCATTACTGGTAGCTGACTAACTTTCAATGTTAATACGGAGGAAGAAGGTCTTGAAGTCTGGTAAGGTGAACAACCTAGAAGACATATTAATTTTATTCATTAGGATACTGATGATCCAAAATATTTTCATTTCTCGAATAGAAAAAGAGAAAATTGGTGAGAGATGAGTACCTGCTGCTCTAGAACGGCCATATCCTTCTTCAGCTTTGAAATTATCAAGTTTTTCCTTCGTATGACATCTTCCAACTCTGAGATTCTCTGTTACAAAGGAGATAGAAGAATGATCTTATTAAGCGATGGACCATATATCTTCAACAACTCTCTTTCAACTGAAAATTGTGTTCTTGTTATTGAATATTTAAAGGAAGAACCGAAGAAGGTACCTTTGAACCAGTAGCATCAACTGCATTAACTATAGATGCTAACTCCTTTATGGTTGCGTCTTTTCTTCGCATTCTCTTTGAAGATTATAGATATCTTGCTCCAATGCTAGTGAACTAAGCTGTAGAACGTTTAACAATTTTCATTACAAACACAGGTTTCCAAGTTTGTAAAACAGCATACTTTTTCTTTATTAAAACAGCACACAGATTATTTCCTAGCAATACCTGGATGAGGTAACATTCAGTAGTCTACTGTGCTCACAACCTTGGTAGTAACATTAGATCAATGCAAGCAATTGTTGAAAGGTACTGCGTTATAAATAACCCTCGTTTCTTATAAAAGTTGTGGTATGACACACTTCCCATGCAACTCTGCTTCTCAATTGCGTTAATCATCTTGAAGATGAGATGTAGATTCTTAATCTTAACAACATGTTACCTATAGTCCATGTTGATAAGGTGGAGTCGAGTTAAAGAAAATCTGTGTCAAAACAAGATCTGGTCGTTAAACGTAGCCCTAAATCTAAGTGTTGAACTAGGTAAATATCAGCAAGATCTATGTTGTTATCGTTAATTTTTTTTATCTAGTATCATGTGTGAGAACATTTTGCTACTGTAAGAATCGGATCCGATAACAGCACCATTAATAACTGAATCTATTATCTATTTGTGGATAAACATCACAACTTCTCAAGTTCTTATGCAGATGATGGTCAGTATAGGAACAAATTGTGCTCATTGAGACATAATAAAGTCGAACATGCAGAAGTAGAAGACGAGTACATTGACATAAAAATATAATTAGCAAACAAGAAGTGATTGAAACTGATCATATATGAAAAATAAGAGAGAGTCAAGACTAAAGTCGATTAAGAATTTGCAACAGGACACCACAAGCTAATGGTCTATTGCAGCCTAAGCTTCCCCTTAGACCATTCTCTACATACCTAAGAAATAGAACTCCAGTAAGAAAACTCAAACGCTAAACAATCGTGGAAGCCTTTTCTTACCTGGATATCTGCAGCAGATGTGACACTCGAACCCCAATCAGATAGATCAGACATGCGGCGTTCCTCTTGCTCCGCCCCACCTATGACTGGTTTGAACTTGAACATTTCATCTCCACCAATTGGTTTCTCACCAAAGTCTTTCTATAAACATATTACAATCAAATGAAACATGCAAACAGTCGGGTCACCTAACATTCATAATTTCATATCACAACATTAAGCAATTTCCACAAATAATTTCTTTACCATCAACCCGTTTGAGAAATCCTGATGATGACCACAAGGACGACATCCGCAGGCAGGAATAATGCTTTGTTCCAGTTTTATGTCCTTACTGAATGGAATTTCTTCAATTTTTGTGAATGAAACATCTTCCTCGATGTCACCCTGGTCCTTCGTTGTAGTAACCTGCTCACAAAGATTATCCAGCTTCTCCTGCATGCTTAGCAACACCTGATCCTGCAAGTGAAAGAAAACATAAAATTCAGCTTCATCCCACTTGAAAATTTACCACTGATTGGACATGAAATTAAAAGATGTCGAATGAGGAAAACAAAAAAAATAGAGGTAAGACAGGGAAATTTGTAGAGATGAAAATCATCATGCAATGAAGATCAAAAGAGAGGGTATTGAGTACAAATACTCTAGGGTAAATAGAATTTTATAAGAAACCCAGAATAAAAACGTATTCACAAATTGATAAGGATAAAAAGAAAACATCAACTGCAGATGAGCAAATTCGGATCTGTATTTGTGCAGCAAAGAAACAACAATGTTGTAATGGCTGCTCAAACAGGTTTCAAGTATGTGTAATTATAAAATCAATTGGTCCTTTACTAACTCTAAAATAGCACAAACGAGAATTTCATTTCCATAAACCCTAATCTACAGAATACATACAAAATCAATACCTAAAAAAAAAATATTTAAACCAAAAACAAATTATAAACAGATGATTTATACTAACCCTCATATCAATGGCTTTTTTAAGCTTCAAAATCTGGCGAGATTTCTTTAAATCCGCAGCAGCCACAGCAACAACGGCAACAATTAAAATTCTATGAATAGGACTAAATAGATCCCAAGCTAAGCCTTCTTCTTTACTCAACGAACCTCCAATGGCTTTAGAAGAACTTGATTCTTCTGCATTAACAAGTCGACCTTGTAAATTTACCCATGAGAGTCTTCTAGCTGATCGAATCGGACGATTCGTTTCACTGAAATTGCTTGATAATCGGCGTGAAGAATAAGAAGTAGAAGAAGGTGAGAAAAATGAGGATAGTGAAACTAATGGTGGTGCCGCGTAAGCTCCGCCATAGCTTCCTCTATCTTCTTCTCCCATGGCGAGAAGAAATGGGCGGTATTACAGGGTTTGATGGAAGGAAGAGAATTTTGTTTTCTTATGTATTTTAAAAAATAAATCTGTACGGTTCTTGTTTGAAAAGAGATCAAATAAGAGGGAAAAACGTGTCGGAAAGAAGATGGTTACCAATTATGATATGACATTTGGTATTTAATTAATTGTTATTACTTCCTAGCCGTTATAGGTTGGCATATAGTCAATGTAATAAATGGTTGAAATTATTTTTGGTACTCCTCCGTCTCTAAAAGATAGGCAAGTTTGGTTTTTACGAAAATTAAGAAAACCAATCATTATAGCCATTTTTTCATGTTTTTTCCTAATCTTTCCTTGGTCCCCACTCATTTGTTATAAGAGAAATGGGAGAGAGAAGTGGCCCCCCTTTAATATTAAGAGAGAAAAAGGGAGAGAGAGAAGTGCCCCCATAACATTTGACTTTCCACATATGGAAACAAGCCTATTTTTTTGACATACCCAAATAAAGAAACTTGCCTATCTTTTAGAGACAGAGGGAGTACTAATTAAGATTTTGTTACTGGGCTTATAGCCCATGGATGTGCGGTCCATCTATTACCTAGTGTTTCCCCTTTATATATATTGTTCCATGTAACCCTATTATTCTGATGAATGGAAACCACTCTCTGCCTCTTTGCTTTCCCTACATTTCCACTACAACACGTTATCACGCACGAGCTCTAACCCTGCGGCAATCGAATACACTACGTTGGAATCGTTGTAATCAATGGAATCGTCGTCGTCAAATAGTTAAGTTGGATCAATTTTCCTATTATTTTTTCCCCCTTGCTTTTGATTTTTGCATACCCAATTTGATTGGGATTATTAAATTTGTGTTGAAAGCATTAATCCGTGGGTGAAAACTGATTTAATGGTATCTCTGTATTTGGATCTATTAAGTCCATGGTGAAAATTGATTTGATGTTATTAAATCTTGTGTAGGAATAATCAGGTAGTAATCAAAATAATTAGAGTTACTTTGATTGTTTTAATACTGCATACGTACTAATCAGGAATCACTACGTACTGCATATGTAGAAATTACCTTTATTAATTCAATCTTTGAATTACTTTGATTAATTTAATCGTTTGTATTTTGGTAATTTTTGCTTGCGGATCTGGAGATTCTCTGAAAAGAGGAGAAAGATTGTATCGTCTGTGAAAAACGAAAAGTTTCTGTAAACCCTTTCCGTTCGTGGAGAAAGAGAAACGTCTGGTTCGGTTCACCTAGTTCGGTCGGGTTTGGTTCACTCATTTTGCCTCGATTCGGTTCGGTTAGTTCATTCGATCCGGGTCAGATCATCTGTTCAGCAGCCACCTGTCCCGGTTAAAGTTGTCATGTCCCGTTCTGGTTTTGTCTGTGCCCTTTGGACGATTGTTGCTTGAACTCTGAAGGAAAAAGGTGGCAGACTATGTGGACGTTATTCTTATTCTTGGAAGAACACACATGTATATCCCGGGTAAGATCCACTCACTAGTAAATGATCATTAAATTACTTTGGAATGTAAAAACCATGTCTCATTAGGTGTTTTCAGTGCGCGATCAAGACCGTCCCGGTTTTGTCTATATACAGCGGGAACCAAAATTCGAGGTATGTAACTATAATGTGGATTTTTATGTTGAGTAATTGCTAGGCCTATTTATTTGTTTTTAGAATATGTCTATTTTTGTTTATTTGGTCTTAATATAAGTCCACATTATATAAATAGTCAGTTTAAATTATCATTGTTGATCTCAATCATTAAGAATTTTGGTCTTAATGCTTTTTGTTCTCTTGAATATGATATTGGTTATAGTTGAATGATGGATTTTGTTTAATTGGTTGTACCAACTCAATTCAAATATATTTATTTGGGGTTTATAAGTACTTGAACACCATTATTGCGTACTTGATATATTCCTCCCAAAAATTTGAATGTTTCCTGGAATGTAATCCACTTGCTTGACTATTAATCTGTAAGTAGTTTCAAAATATACGTTCAGATAAAATCACATGTATTCCAATTTTTGTGGAAGAACTCACAAAAGATGATATATATGAGTTAGAAATTTTCCATTTCTCTACTTTATCCATTATATTAACGCACCAGTATATATTGAAGTATGACAACAAGAGATCTATCTACGTAATCTATTCAACCTAAAGTAAGCGGTTGACATGTGTTATGAGATTCTCTTGGCCTGTTGAGATAAAGAAATTTCTCAAATTAAGCGAAATGTAGCAAAATTGAAAATGGAAAGAACCCCGAAGTAATAAGGGTTAACCCTACCGACTCATATAAAGCATGTGAAAGGGACATATATATCATGGGATAAAGCTAAAATGTAATTCTAGCTTCCATCATAAATGAAAGAGTTGGAAATGCACCTCTGGTTATAGGTGTTGGTATATACAATGTAATGTATGTAACATAGTAGCAACCAATTTTCACGTCAACTTTAATGGCAACAAGAACTTTGCCTGGCCAATTGATTATCGAGCGTAGCACTGCTCATTTTTTTTCAAGATAGAACAAAGACGTCGCAATATCTCTAGATGTACCACGAGATAATCACACCTTATTAAATTCCCAAGTAACCCGTGCAAATGGATATCATGTGGAACATCAAAATGATGAGAACGTAATTGATTGCATGTTTTATAGTCTCTAATATATTTGGAAGGAAATATATTTTAGAGAAACTAATGAGTCAATCTAGTGCAATGTAATTCACTATAATATTTGGATTTATTGAATCCATATTGACTCCGACGATGAAATGTTGGAAACTGACTCATACAGGCTTTGGGCATAACCATAAAGAAACTTTGGTTGTGACATGATGATTGTTTTGAAAGAACTCATACAAATATCACTTTATTTGAGTGAACGAAAATGTGAAAAAGATTGAAAGAATGCAAAGTGACGGCATATCTCTCAATAAGTGTTTTCTAAATTACTAGATGCACAACCCCCCCTTCCCATTATGCTTGTAGGTAAGAAAGCATATCGCTCATTTTTACAAAGTCTTCAGTAAAACAGGATCGAGACCATCCTAAGAACAAGGTGAAATTTAGAAAAATATTCATGCAGAATGCGGACCATTAAAGTGACTGATGGATCTGGTGAATGCTTTGACATTTTGGACTAGTTATAGTCCCTAAGAAATTTGTGTTTGAAAACTCCTAGCACATATTACACAATGCAAAGTGCAAAGGCTAACCACCCTTGTTAATGCTAGAGAATTTACATCAAAAGGACTTGATGAATATTGCATGTTTAATAGGATCAATATAGAGCACCCAATGGTCCCGCAGAGGCTACCATCAAAGGTTACAGATGGTGTATAAGGAATAGGTTATGCGTACCTACCTACCTTTTATTGCTTTGGGGATATGCAATATTACGCGCATCTTTACTTAATTTTTTGTAGAACCCGATATTAGTCAACCTTTTCTGCGTACCAGTTGGTAACTGAATTTAAGCCTGACAATTGAGTTCTTATGCATTTTTGGTTGCACTATATATGTGCCATTACGAGTCCACATCGTACTATAATGGGTCATGAAAATGATTAAGTAATTTTGTTGGATATTTAATCTCAACAATTATCCGCATTTTAAAACCTTTGGCAGGAGATCCCTTACTGCTAGATTTGCAGGTTATCACTTTAATTAGACAATCTTACCGTCATTAGGGGGAGATAAGAAAAAGTATTTTCTAAGGGAACGACATGAATTGTCGTGGTGTGTTCCCACTGTGTCTCATATTGATTGTTGTACTACACAAATGTAAATGTGAAGTGACAAAGAATAATCGATTTTCAGAATGTACATTGATGTCGCTAAAGTGACAAGATCACACATACCAGCTGCAAATATTCCTGCAAGGTCATAAATCCTCAGTATGGGGTACACCATAGACTAAGGTGTCGCAACTACACTTGGTGGAAGTGCAGTTCAGGCCGTGGCTCCATCAAGGAAGATGGAGAGACCACCAGGTTCGATCAATGCTCACCTAGAAAGGAAGTAGATGAGTAAGGCACAACCTAATTCGTATCATTAATGAAATCATCTCATTTGATTGTCTCTGACTATGTCCAAGAATCAAAACTGGAGGACGCTCCGAAGTTTTAAATGATTCTAGAGAACAATGAAATCCTGACAGATTATGAAAATGCGCATGAGTCAATGGAAGGATCATGCGTGCACAGTGATGATATAATCCATAAATAGTTGCTCCATAAGTAGAGCACAATTTGATCGAACCATGCTTTATTTTGATTAATTTCAAATAAATAGCATATTTGGCCTATACAATCCAGGTAGAACTTGGTTTTTTGACAAATATACAGGTATTTGGTGTGGTAGTACTAACAAACCAAGTGTAAAGCATGTTGGACATACATGATTAATTTGCCACAAAGCATAATGAGAAGAAAGCAGTCTTAAAGTATAAAGACTCGCCTTGTGGCGCGAGGTTTCTCACAAAGCCCTGGAATTGTTCTATTGTAATGAACTTTATAGTGTTCCGCTACTTAGTTAGCTTGGTAATTTCAAAAGAACTTGAAATGCAGCATATGTATGTGGTTATTACGTATCTCTGAAAGAATCTAGAGACAGAAGATATTTACAAAAGTACTTGATAGCCTTTTTGTTTCCCAAATCAAGTGACTCCAAACCACAGAGTGCGTTTACAATTAGATAGAACGCTCACTTTAGATTGAAGCAATCAGGCGGATGTGGTATACCCGTCTAAGTGGCTATTTGATTTGGAGGGGATAGACAAGTAAGTTATTTTTCCTTGCGTATTCACAAGAAAGTTCCTGATTTGGAATTGTAGTTATCTATATCGAAGGTAAAGATGTAATGGGTACTCTTGACGTAATAAGAGACCTTAAAAGCTATTTGACACTACACCAAATTCTGGGATTAGAAACAGAATTAAGCCGTTACGAATTGGGGTTGTAACGGCCCTCGCCTGTTTCAAAAGTGGGTGTTACAATTTTTTTTGCAACGGCAATGGAGCCGTTTAGAATTTTGGGTTGTAATGGCGTTAGTAACAGCTGAGAGCCGTTACGAAATGACACGTGGTAACAGCTGAGAGCCGTTACGAATGTTTTGTAAAAACAGAATCGTAACTGGCCTAAGCCGTTACGATTTTTTTTGTAACAGCAAAAAATTACTGCCAGTCAACCTTGACCTGGTCAAAATCGGTCAATATTGACCAATTTTGACCATAGGTCAACAATGAACGGCAGTTCTTTTTCTGCCGGAAATAAGCCGAATTTTTTATTAACCTGCATCCATCGTTAATGCCATCAATTCATATCACATTCCACAATCAATTCATATCACATTCAGCAATCAATTGACATCACATTCAACCAATTCATGCCAAAAAAGAACACAAATTCTTCTAAGTATAATTTTTTTTAGTAAGTACATAAATTCTTCTAAGCACCAATTTTTTTGTTAAAGTATCAAATTCGATAGAAACTAAGTTCCAAATTTCTAATGGAACATATAGAAACTTACTAACTTCCTACATATAAACTTACAAAACTTGCGCTGCTTTATTCTCGACCTTTCAATCGATGAACGCATCATTCAAATAACTGCGAACACAAAATTTGTATACTTAGATGTCGGAAGTAAGCAAAACTGGAAGAGATGACACACACAATAAACTGTATACTTAGATGTCGTATTAATTGAGATAGAACACCGAGGTCTAGAGCTCTTAAGTATACAACAATAGTTTTCGCAACACAAATAAAAATCAGGGCCATACAAGGAGTTGATATTAGGAAACTGAACCAACTCTTCAGAGCAAGGAAGTTTTACTTACAAGGTAAGCGGATGCTCTAGATCAGCAATAGAAGATGGCTTTGTCTGAAAAATTATTGATCGAAAGATCCTCGCAATCAAAACATAAATAAGTTAGCTTAGAGAAACTTTCCGGGAGAAAACAAAAATTATCCGGGCTCTTTAGACTTGCAATGTGTCAAATTAACAAGATTTGCTAAGAAATCTTTCTTTAAATGACCTAGTAGCTAAAAATGTCTGAGTTTTGTGTAGTTTTAAAGTTTTCAGATTCTCGACATACAAGTGAAAATACAGTAAGCAATGCAGAAAGTTTGAAATACCGAATTTTGCGCCTTCTTCCCTCATATCTTCTACTATATCATTGTACTCTTCGTCATCTCTCAGCTCGTCAGCACTTACCACCTTTACAGTATATAACATATCTGGGGTCAGTATATCATTGTAGTTTACCAACTTCACTAGAAAACATCACTGGCCAAATATTAAAATCAAAATAAATTTTAAAGGGTACTGAACCCTACATTTGTCCATCATCAAAATGGAAAAGACATTCTACATTACGAAATATACAGCATCAAAATTTGATAAAATACATTCATTTGCGTAGTCAAAGGATAGCGACACAAGAATAATACCTCGGTCAAACAGACAACTTTAGTTGGAGTTTCACCCATTCAGTGGCATTCCAATCCAAGGCAAATTACCACCTTCCTGGAGAACCATTTTCTACAAGCCCATAACATATATATCCCTTTAGAGATCAGAAGAAGAAATATGAAAGGAATAACAACAACAAAACAAGGTAGTACACACCACTGATGAATGATGCTAAATGATATGACAAACAAGTTCATTAATTACCACACATCACAATCGACAATTTGCTGTTAGACAGATGATGTATTTTGTGAACTCATTCTACAAGCGATGTGTTGAGGGAGTTACCTGAATGGCTATGTGTTGTTGTGCCTGTTGTAATATGTTTTCCTGGTCTTTCGCCTGCCCACTGTTAGGAAAGCAAATAAACTTGTCTTAGAGGATTAGTATTGCGCTAGGCTTACAGTTGACCTCTTGAGAGTTGAGACCCACTAAAACATTATAAATGTGCCTCATATGTGTCCGTCCACGTAACAGGTGGCAATCTTTTAGGTATTATTCATAAGATAACTCTCTCATGTTTACATAGTATTGACAACTTCAAACTCACATGTCAATTGAAATAAAACCATCATATCTTTCACTGCTATATATAGTTTACTGTTTGTATCCTTGGTTGTATGTTGATATGGTCATAGTAAGAGAAATTCGATTTTTTTTCATTCTTTTATATATTGTCGTCATAGACTTGCTGATAGTCTTTAAACATATAACTCTACTCCTCTCTACAAATTATATTGTTCGTGTTACTGTTTCTACTACATTACATGATTCAATAGCTATAGTTGAATAGAAGTCAGAACTAAAATCCGACTTTAGAATACAACATGTTAATGATGAGTTCATCGTCTCCCATCTTTTTCTTGCTTTTTAATAGTAAAAAAGATGCACTAACCTGGCAGTGGAGCGACGAACAGTTAGAGTCTTGTACCCCATTTTCATACCATTAAGTGCAGCGCAAGCAACATCCGTCACAGCAGGATCCTGGGATGTCCAGGAAGAATTGCAAAACCATATATCATATGTAAGGCACTCCAACAGGAATTAAAAGATGGGGATAAAAAAAAAAATTAAAAAACGAATGTTATGAAAATATTTTCAAATTTCACCGAAACCAGATCATAGGACAGCTGCAAAAATTTGGATGCTGAAAGAAGTGCACACACCTGATAAGCTTCTTCAAACCCCCCACATCCATATTGTCTAAACCTATCTTCTGAGCCTGCAATTAACATCAATAAAAAGTTCACTCAATATTAAACCTTCAATGTCATCAGTTTGCATCTCGATTATTGAGGTTCAATGAACCAACGAACCTTTCACAAAACCAAAAGTAAACTTTCTACTGTTCCGAACATCACAAAGGGCACAATAAATTTTTAGGATAAAAGCAAAATAAGTTTGAATATAAATTGTATAAATTCATGCTCAAAGCAAGTCCATTAAACATAAGTATAGATGGGAGAAGTATACCTGATGGTTATTCCCAACTTCAACGATTTTAAAAGGATGCCAATGTGGGTCTCTAAGACATGCTTCCCAGGAGGTGCAGATCTCTACGGCTTTCACATATGCTTCATCAGTACAATATTTCCTTTTGCACATCTTATAAAATGGTTTCATTTCAAGCTCTCCCATTCTCTTAACCCCGATAAAAGCACGACTAGATATTTCTCCAAGTTCCTACAAGCCAATTGGATATTTGTTTAGCAACCACAAGAATATTAGTTCATCTACAAGTCTATATATCTACACCAAGGCAGCTATGAAGAACCTATCATCCAACAGAGAGGGAGGAGCTCACCTTGGTGAGTTCTTTACGAGCTTCCTGCAGCTCATCATTGCTTTTCCGCTCCTTGGCAATAAGAATTTGGTTCAGGTCTTCAAGATATTCATGTTGTCTTTCCTTTTTTTCCGGTTTCTCACTCACCTCTTTTATCTTATATTCGGATACCTTAAATTCTAATTCCAGTTTACCTCTGGCCTTACCTTTTTCCAGTTTAGATCTTTCCTTGAGAAGATCCTCTTATATTCTCTGGTATCAACAATTACAAGAAGAGAATAAATAAACTACATGATATCCAAGATTGTCATATTTTGTGTATCAAGTAGTTCCTAATTATCTAATCTATCAGCACATCACAGCAGTAAGTTCAAAGTTTAACCTTTTTCTCTGTAGCAATCCGCAATACCATCTCGTGTACCTCTCTCTGCTCCCATGAGAAACCATTTCAAGATTACTGTTTTTCACTGCAAAGTGAATACTAATATATATATATAGAAAAACTGTTAAACGACTCCCATAGATAGTGTCAATTTCCTATATATGTATCCTATTACGGCTCTCTTTTAATAATGGAGACTTACTTGAGTGTTATCTAACATGTGAAAAAGTACAATCCTTCATCATGCTACTATCATAACTCGGTTTTTTGGTTTTTTAATAGCTTCAATCCTTCAACAATGTCTACAAACTTATCTATTGGGCTAGATATCATATCGTCACGGCAAATTACCTCTTTCCTTTGAGATTCAATACACAAATTCAATTCGAAACAATATTACCAGAAACAGCAATACAATGTGTCGATCCAACCAGTGACAGTTGATTGAGAAACCACCTGAAATTTGCCATAGAAATACAAATCAAGCAAAACCCCAAAACTAGTTGAAAATTGAAAATAAACAAGCTTAAGAAGCTTCTTCTTCTGCTAATAATCTCAGTATCACCTGATTTAGGACTCAATCAAGCCTCTTCCAACTGCATCATCTGCACAAAACTGACCACTCCCTCTACTTCTTAACCTGAACTGCAAACAACCATGACAACCCATCAACACCAACATTCTAGCTTCAACTACCAATAAAAATTATATCAGTATCTCCTTCAACTCTAGTTCATTGCAGCAAAGTACAACCTCAACCTCAAAAACCCTAACTTTCCAATCAATCACAAAAACAAACAAAAAAACAAAAAACATCAAAATTACCTTAGAATTAGTTAGAACAACACCATCAATCCCAACCCCTTGTAGCTTCTCAGTCAACTTATCAACTCCATTCCCATATGCATCTGAAAAGAACTCTGAAATCAGAAACCCAAATCTCATAATCGATTGAACAAAAAACCCTAAATCAATTATCATTTATAAACCTTAAAACAAAAACATAAATCTGGATGAAAATAAATCGAAATCAAAACCAAAAATACATACCTAAATTAAACAAAGTAGAACGGATGCTTTCTCATGATTAGATGAGAGTGAAGATTAGTTCTTCCAAGTTCGAACTTCGACGAACAAATTAAAATCGAAAAAATAAATCATAATATAGACTGAAACCCTAAAATCAATTTATGAAGTCCTAAAAATCCTATTACAGATGATGAACAAACTGAATTGAAACTGATTCATCAAACTCAATCTGGTTCATCGGCTGAGAGAAAGAAAAGAGAGGATGAGAGAAACTCATCTGGTTTCATCGGCTAAGAGGAATAGAAGAGAGGCTGAGAGCAGAAGAGAGACGAGAGAATAAGAAATGAAATTTTGATCTGCTCGATTCACCGAGGCATGAGAGGAAAAGAAATATCACGCATGTGAATCGCACACGCATGGGGGTAAATATCCTGTAATGTTACTCCTGTTAGGTGGACACACAAAGGTACGCGTGTGAATGGCACACTCACAGACTCCAGGTGTTACGACCCAGGTGTGACGAAGCGTGTGGCTGGCACGCCTATAAAAAAATTGTAGCATGACTAGTATCTCGTTATGAATTTTAACGGCGATTTCTGCGTGTTACGATTTTTTTTGTAACGGCCATTTGTAACGGGAATTTTGTAACGGCCACAAAGCCGTTACGAATTCCTGTTACGAATCCGAGAATTTGGTGTAGTGTGAAATCCGAATTTGAGATGAAAAATCTGGGGAAAGCTCGACCGAATACTGAGCTTGTGGTATATTATTCCACCAGTTTGCATATGTCTAAAGTTCACAGGCAATTTAACAAAGACATGCATCCTGATAGCACTCCAATGATTAGTCGAGGTTCAAATGTAAGTAAGTGACCATTTCTTCTAAAGGAAGATGACAAATACATGTAGGGAGATGAAATTCCCATATCTAAGTACAATAGACACATTGTTGTACTTAGTATAATAATGTACTCGATTAAATTTTACATCCTCAGTGAACTTGTGAGCTAGATATAGCTCGGCGCCAACGCAACGTCATTGGAATGGTATGTAATCATGTACTTAAAAGTAACCATTGACATAAATTTGTATTATCCCTACAAAGACATTAAAAGTAATGCTAATGAAAGTGCAATCCAAAAGTTGTTGATTATGAAGGAACAATAATCTCTTCCCCAACGAAAGTAATCAGAGGGAGATATGGTAGATTATTTTCTAGGTTATTATCAATATTCAGTTTCGAAAAGTACATGACTAAAGGAACTGTGTGGAACAACTCTGAAAGTAATCAGGGGGAGATGCCGACATCGGGGGGGAGGATCCAAGGATATGATGTCGAAATATTTTACTTCGAAATTGAAGCTGTGTTGTACTCTTTTCCCTTCGATCGAGAACAGTTTTTCCCAAAGGGTTTTGTTACTCGACAAGGTTTTTAGCGAGACAAAACTAAAAACATCAAGTATGTTGAACGTTGAAGACATAAAGATCGCCGTTGATATTACTGAAAATATCTGGATCAAAGGAATGAAACGCGATAGTCTGTTAAGCAACGTAACTTCCAGCATCAACAACATGGTCTTATAAACATTCAAGTCACCACAGTAAAGTGTGATTAAACTCCTTTTGACTGCATTAGATTGATGAAAATTGTCTGACATCAGGGGGGTATCTAATGGTGTGTTGAACTATTTTCCTTCACCGAGATTGCTTTTTCCCACAGGGTTTTGTTACTCGGCAAGGTTTTTAATAAGACAACAGCAAACACCGAGAATGTAATTTTCAATATAAGGCTATTGTCTTTCCCACGAGGATTTTCTGCCTTAGGAGTTGTGAAACAAATAGTCAACCTCAACAGAGCAAAGTGATCATATGCAACATATCACCTTTACTTGCATTTGTCACGTTGTACTCTTTTTCCTTCGTCGAGGTTTTTATCCCACTGGGTTTTCCTTGTCAAGTTTTTAATGATGCAACATATTCGAGTCCAACTATGTTCTAAGTTTGTTTAATATTGTACTTTTTTTCTTTAGTTCAGGTTTTGTCCCTATTGGTTTTCCTGACGAAGTTTTAACGAGGCAATTAACTTAGGCTCATCGGTCTTTGAAGACCGTATTGCATGTGATGAACTACATGTACAGTACAAGATAACATGTGAAGTACTACATGTGAAGAGTTGTACCAAGGTTTTATCCCACTGGGGATTTCCTTGTCAAAGTTTTAATGAGGCAATTGATTTCGGCACAAGTCATCAAGGAGAGGACGATGTTTGAAGAAATACATTCGAAGCACTATATGTGAAGCACTATGTATAAAGTTTTTGTTATTAAAACGCACAAGGGGGAGTGTTACAGGGCTTATGGCTCATGGATGTGCGGTCCATCTATTACCTAGTGTTTCCCCTTTATATATATTGTTCCATGTAAACCTATTATTGTGATGAATGGAAACCACTCTCTGCCTCTTTGCTTTCCCTACATTTCCACTACAACAGATTTTTTTTATATGCTTTTTTTCCTTAAAAAAGATCTTTTCTAATTAAATTTTGTTTAAAGAACATTTGGATCATACAACTGCGGTGATCCAAATGGCATAGGGGAGCCAATTGGTAATGTAGATCAAATTAATACTCCCAATGTTTCACTTTAAACGAAGGTTTGGAAGTTTTCAAGAATATTAAGAAAAAAGAAAGAGACTAAATTTGTTCCATCTACGCCCATAAAAAAAAGTCTTCAAACATTAATTGGTATTACTATACTTAAAAGAAAAGTTTCTGGTTCCAAGACAAAATTTAAGGGTATTGTTGGTAGTTTTGTCAAAAATTAAAGAAACCCGGAAATATTTTGGAATTAGAAAAAACCAATACCTAAAGTGGAACGTAGGGAGAATCTGTAATAGAGTAAATCATAACTAAAGTGTAAAAGCAAATTGGGATCAGTGTAGCAAATAAGGGTGGAATTTTTATCGTCTGGAATGAGAAGGACATTATCGTTGAGAGCAGCTTGATGTATTTCAATTTTCTAGCAATAGTGAAGCTAGGTGGCCTAGATAGATTTTTGCACCAACATTCAGCAATTATTTTTTTTTCATTTCTGATGATCAAGCCAAGACCCCAAAATTTTTAAGGGGATACTGGTGCTCGTGCTCGCCTGGTCTTAAAAGGCTTGGCTGGCTTGTTCTACTGGATACTGTCGTTTCTTGATGGACAATACGTGTTGGCGTATGAGTGGTGTTTGGTCTTTGGTGGTGGTTGGCTCTCCGTTCCGCGCGGCGACAACAAGCCCAACTACCTCTTCAGCATCTTCTCTGGGTCATCTTCGGGCAAGACTCGTTTGGTTCTTGTGCCTAGATATCGAGAAGGTATCGATTATTATCTCTTGAAATGGAGAACATGTGAAACCATCCTAGCATATTGTGAAGGGGGGACGCCCTCCCATAGCTATGTAGGCAGCAAGATCGTGAAAGGGGGGGACTCCTCCCTGTAGGGTATGCTACTTTAACGACCGCGAATGCACAAACCCTAATAGAATAGTGTGCCCACTCCTTGTTCCACCCACGACACGGAATGTGTCAAGGATTGAATATTGTCTTCGGACAGGTTGCCCAGGCAGGTGAGACGGCGTAGAAACTTAGCAATACTTTTATGAGATAAGATCTTTACGAGATAATATCTCTGCCCTACCCTGACTTGCTCGGGACTAAAGGGCTTTGGTTATTGGTTATTGGTTAGATTTAAGCAACGTAAGGTGATGATCAGACCCAATTGTAAGCACATTATAAATAGTGGTGTTGGGAATAATAATAGCTATCTTTTGGTAGCTAATCATCAAGTCTTTGCCCAGTAAGAGCTGGCCTAGATCTTTGTTTGACCAAGTAAATGGGCATCCAATAAAATCAATATCTATGAGATCCAGATCATTAAGTTTATTGTTGAAAAATATTTGCTTCAGCAGTGTCTGTAGGGTAGGCACTGTATTTTTTAAAATCATGCAGTACAGTAGAATCCAATTAATCTGTGACAAATTAATAACCACAATAAATTAGTAAACTTGGTCAGTCCTGAGTCTGGGACAACATGCTAAATTAATAAGTCGTTAAATTTATAAATTAATAAAAAATTCAGACTTTCTATGTATCCCTTTTGATATATAAATTAAGAATTCTAATTTACATAAAATTAGTTTTACATTTATGTTAATTTAGTAAAGAATGATTCAATTGTGGCCTGGTTTTTCTGGAAATTGATGTTACATTGTGTTTGTACCGTGTGTAAAATACACGAAAGGCCCATTAATCAAGCCCGTCTAGCCCGTGAAAGAAGATTCCATAAGTTTCCAGAAGACTTGTTGCCCAAGTTGCTGGCACATCAAATTTAAACCAGGATTAGGGCTACATAAACACTATAAATATATGTATCCTAAACCCTAAGAGACATGGAATTCTAGGTTAGCTAACCATACATATCAATACAATTTTTCCCCTATGGGATTCCACCGTGGATGTAGGCATCACTTGCCGAACCATGTTAAATTCTTTGTCTCTTTTATTTATCATTTTCTAGCCCTAATTTCACATCAAATCATCTATTCCATCGTGTTTAGTGCCTAAAAGTAATTTTGGGTACAAACATTGGCGCCGACTAAGGGGATTCGTGAAAACAATCGTGTTTTATCATTGAGAAAGGTGCGGAAGAATTCGTGCACGGATTAAACATCAACAAAAAAAAATGAAAAAGAGAAAAAAAAATGGGTTAAGAAGAAAGAATCCCGAAACTGTTGCAAACATTAAGAAACCGTTGCGATAAGGTTGAATAAATCGTTAGAGCGAAAGCGATGTGAAGACCGTGGTAAAAAAAGCTGCAGAGGTGTTGCGATATCCACGAAATAGTAACAAATATAAATTGTTGCAGAAAGCGTTGCCAAAGCTTCTTCTTCATCATTGCACCAGATCCGTCAGATCCATGGAATCTGATCCGTAGGATCTGTCTAGCCTCATGTACATCAGCGATCCAGTGCTTCTCAAGCGCTGACTAATCAGTGTACAGTCAGTGCCACGTCACCGACACATCAGCAGTAATTGTCCAGTCACCTTGCCATGTTACTGACACATCAGCAGCAAGGTCCCGTCAGCATAGTCGCCACGTCAGCAAATGGTTTACCCGGTGTTGCCACGTCATCGACGCTGACCCAAAAAGTAGATGCCACGTCAGCCTGTTGATCCAGTCAGCAGTGACATGTCCGCAACAGCACGCGCACTTCGTGAAAATCTTGTTTCGCCAATATCTTCTTCGTTTTAAGTCCGAATTGATTTATTTTTTGCTCGTTGGAATCGTCTTTTGAAGACCTACAACATGAAATCAAAATTTCATGTGTTTGAGAAACTTTTATGTGCACTTGGAGCAGCAACATGATCGAGTTCGAGGATCATGGATAGCGACATGATTGAGTTCGAGGTTCGTGGAAAGCGACATGATTGGGTTAATGAGGATTTTTTAGTCCCTTCAACATTTAGCCTTGCATCGCATCGCAAGAACCAAAAGCCTCACCTTGCACGTGAGAACATAAGTCTTGCTCTTATCGCAAGCATAAAAATCTCATCTTGCACACGAGTATAAAGACTTGCACCTTGGCAAGCATTAAGTCTCGTCTCGACCACGAGCCCAATGCCCGATATTGGTCCAAAGACTCGTACTCAACACAAGCAATACAACCAGCCTGCCCGAGCAGCGAGCGCTACAGCCTTGTTACGTTGCGAGCAAAAAGCCTTGCCCCAGCCGCAAGCACACTATATCCACTCAAGTCTCGAATAGCTCTCGAGCATCAAAAGTCCACCACGTGGCAAAAAGTCTCACCTAGCACGGGAGCAAATTTTTTGCAGGTAATTACAGTTGGGGGTGTCTTTGTAATGTCTCTACAAACGCTTGGGGGCGAGTTACGTCATCAACGATCGACGCGAAGGAAAAACAAACTTCTTAACTGCCACCAAGTTGGAGGTTAAGAGGGGGCGATGTTTGTACCGTGTGTAAAATACACGGAAGGCCCATGAATCAAGCCCGTCTAACCCGTGAAAGAAGATTCCAGAAGACTTGTTGCCCAAGTTGCTGGCACATCAAATTTAAACCAGAATTAGGGTTACATAAACACTATAAATATATGTATCCTAAACCCTAAGAGACATGGAATTCTAGGTTAGCTAACCATGCATATCAATACAATTTTTCCCCAATGGGATTCCACCGTGGATGTAGGCATCACTTGCCGAACCACGTTAAATTATTTGTCTCCTTTATTTATCATTTTATAGCCCTAATTTCACATCAAATCATTTATTCCATCGTGTTTAGTTCCTAAAAGTAATTTTGGGTACAAACACATTGTATATAATTTTTGGTTTTTCTTAACATTAGAAGAGTTTTTGTTGTTGTCGTTTGGTGATACAATAAAAAATTATTCAATGCCTTCACAGCTTCCATAGATTAATCTTTACGTGAAGGTGTCTCTATAACTATAATTTCATATCCTACTTCCACGTCATCACTTTCCTCGTTTCCCATGATACTGTCAATTATTTCCTCAAAATAGTATTCTCTTGAGGGTAGTCCAAAAGGTATTCAATGTCCATTCTACTGTAATAAATTAAACACGTTTGATTAAATTTTGCAGTTCTCTAATGCCTTCATTATCTAACATTCACTTGAATTCTTTGACGCGTTGTCAACCATTGAACGAACATCTATTTTTAAGCTTAAACGACAAAGTTCTCCAAAAGACTATGATAGAATCGACGACGATAATGCATCTTGAAAGCTCTTACAACCCATGCGTCACAAAAATTGATAAATGTTTCTGGTCCCGACACTATTATTTTATAGCGGTTATACTGTATAATGTTAAGATCTCCAATGATTAGTCAAGGGAGTTGATTGGTAATAGCAGTACTCTCAATCATCTTCTAAGACTCTTTTTTCTTGGTCAAATCATAAGGGCTACTATAGTAACCAGTGAAGAGCCAAGGAGGGCTATGGGAAGTGTTGACTATAACATTGATATGCTTCGAGGAGAAGTCAGTGACATCTACGGTGATATTACTTTTTTCATATTAAAGTCAGCCCCCTAGCTACACAACTAGCCCCTCCTGTTTCCACAAACCAATGACTTTGCACATTTAGTTCCCTTAAAATTTTCCTTTAATTTTTTTTTTCTATTTTTTTTTAGAACGGAAGAGAATATCAGGGTTTAATTTTTTGAGCACATCAGTAAGGTATTTCTTAGTATCCCTTGAGCCCATGCCTTGATAGTTCCATGCCAAAGAAGTAAAAAAATTACCAGAAGTATGATACAATTGGGTATTTAAAAGTAATTCTTCTAGCAATGGTCTCATAACTTTAGTATATTTTTGTGAACCTTGCTAAGGTAATTGACTAGAATATGCTATGCAAGAATAAACTAGGTAGCATATAGGCAATGTGAAAAGAGTTTAGCATAGTTAGAGAGCTTAGAAAAGTAACTACAAAGGCAGTTGGAGTGCTTTCCATGGTACTATTTGTCAGACCATTATCCTCAGCCAGGTACGTCACTTTGTTGACATCAACACTATCTTTAGTTCTTTTTAATATTCAGGCTCTTTGGGATTGTTGGGCTTCTTCCTTTTTTCTTCCATTGAGTTGTTACTCAGTAAAATTTGTTTATCAATGTTATCATTGAACTAATGCATTTTTTTCTTAGCTTCTCAAGCTTCCCTTTTTTTTCTTTTTGAGGTCTGTATTAATTATTTCCTTTATTTAAGCTAAGGTGGAGAGGGTTTCAAAGGGGAAGGGGTTTGGTGAGCTGGTGACAGGAAATACAATAGTTGAGATGGCAACATTTGAGTTTTTGGCAATATATTTTCCATGATCTCTATCAGCAACCTTTGTATTTTGGGGTTTTTCCTTGTAGGTACTCCGAGTTCTTTTCGCTAGGGTAAGTTTCTTGTTTCTGATCTAGCATGCAATGCCATATGGATTCTAATTTGTGTCTTCATCTCCAATTATATAGGGATGACCAGCTCCGAAAATGATAGGGTCGCTGGAGAAGGCACCAAGATTGGCAATGACACTTTCCAACTCAATCCTTTGCATGTTTCATTTTGGCTTAAAATTCCATAATTACATCTATATCATAATAAGTTATATGTATGAGAGCTTTTCCACTGAGCATGTTTTTCTGTTTTGGGATAGGGAATGGAGTTGGGGATTAATTTGGAGTGGGAGTTGGATGTATAAGCCATGAAGAGCATAAGCAAAATCCAACTAGTGAGAGAGGGTAGTTGTTTCAAAGGCCTCAATTCCAAATTTGAGAGGTCTAGCTTAATTCTCATGTTCTTCTCATATTTTTCTCTGCCATAAGGTCTTATGGAATCTTGGAAAACTCCAACGGGTTTGAGGATGCCTCTGATGTCAGGAATGATGTTTGTGAGTATTCTTTTGATGAGGATCCAAACCATAATCTTTGTGAAAAGTTCTTCATTAATCAGATCATGACCTCCAGTAGGAATTCTAGCAAAAAAAGTCAGCTTGTCAAAAACATATCTAGTTCCCCCTCCTCTGGAAGTGTTGTAGTCTTCACCATTTGTGAACCTGGGAATGTAAAAGTTTATTCTTCAGTTCCAATTATCAACTTCAATTATACTATTCATATCTCAGTTGGCATTGATGAAGTTACTAATTCTGGATGTTTCAAAATAGATATTGCTGCAAAGTTTGCCTATGAAACACCATTTTCAGCTCAATACTTGCTTGGTATGGATTTTGTCAGGTTTTAGAAAGACCTTTGGAAAGAGATCTTCAGGCATGTACATAATGGTTTTCATTTTATAAACCTAACTATCAATGTTGTTAGGATTTGAGTTAGATGTAGAGGCCATTTCAGAGGAGAAAAGGAAGAGAAGATGAGTATTTGTATGGTTTGGGGAGAAACCTTTGATGCATATTTGAGGTACAATGGAAAGAACTTTAATTTGAAATTTTGTTATGGGAGTATGTTTAGTATGGGTAGGTTGTCGTAAGATTGAAAAAAGATTTTGGGTATTGCAGTTTCCAATGAGTTTCCACCAGGTAGTAACTCCACATTTGCTCACCAGAGTGTAAGAAGGTTGTACATATTGGGGTATGGTCATGTTATAGATGCATTATCTTGTGGTGAATAATAGTACCGCAAATCTGTTGAGCAAACCATATGCATTAACGGGTAATACAATAATTTTTATAGTTTTGTGTAATTGGTCAGTTTGAGTCTTATAAAACCGAGACAAATTCATTCAGCCAAATTTGCTACTTTCCAGACACTACATAGTGATGAGTGCTTAATTCTTACATAATTACCACTCAAATTTATATTTATTAGTTCCAGTTTTAGTACATGTTTAATAATTTTGTTTAGTTTTGCAGAATTTCAGGAAATAAAGCTCGTGTGGAATAATATACCAAATTTTACCCATAAAATGGATGACATGGTCCTAAATTACTATCCCGGTTACCCGAAAAACGGATGAACGCGATACATGGATTTCGGAAGTTGGAGCCGGTCAAAAGTCAACAGCAAATCAAGCAAATAAATTATATGGGCTTATGTTGGATTTTAAGTAATCCGGGCTTAAAGGACTGAGTTTTCGACCCACTCCTTAACCTTCCTAAACTATGAACGGTTTTTTGGGGACCAGCCTTTTTTTGGGGGGACCATTGTTTTATTTTGGGTAAGACATTAGAAGTAATTCTAGGTCACCCCTTATCTAAATATTTATATTAATACCAAAACTACCCTCTGATTATATTTGGTTAATGATTAGTTAGTGTGATTAGTGAAATTATTTTGAATAAAGATTAGAGATTTAAAAAATCAGATTTTTTAAAAAGAAGTAGAATTATTGAGAGAGAGAAGTTTGAGAAGTTGAAGAACAAAACCATGGAAAATAAAATTTTTTTTGAGTTCACTAATCTAGACTACTCAAGTGATGATTCAATTGATGATAGCTCAATACGAATCTACATCTCCTTCATCTCCTAGAGTATATGTCAATCTTCACAATGATCCGGATATGGATAATTTCTTAGATGGTGAATGTATTCTTCCCAAAGCCAATCTCAAGATGAGAACGATGGATTTTACCAACTGTAGGAGGAAGACTATTTGGGTACCCAGGTATGCTCTAAACTTAGGTAATGTTGGTTGAATTGGTCCAAATTTTCAAAAAAATGTGAATTTTTAGAGTAGATTTGTGCTTGTTCGGTTACCTGGTGTGAAGAACATGTAACCGAACTCATCTGATAGTGTAGTTCGGTTACTTTTTCTAAACACGCGGAGTTACCGAACTCTCCATTAATGGAGGTTTTTGTAGTTCGGTTAACGGAGTAGTAACCGAACTCTATAAATAGGATTACGTGCTATGTTCGGTTTGGTCGAAATGTAACCGAACTTAAGGGTCTATGAGTTCGGTTAGTTCGCAACCAATAGCTAACCGAACTTACGTAAAATAATATTTCACATTAGTGTATAAAGTTCGGTTGGTTCGCAAACTTCGTACCAACCCTTAATCTAACTTAGAACTTACGTCCAATAAAATTTTGATTTAGTGTACGTAAAGTTAGGTTAGTTGTGAACTTGCTGTCAAACCGAACTCTGAGTTCGGTTTTCCAGAAAAATAATCATATAACCGAACTTAGGGTCCAAAAGTTCGGTTCGTTCGCAAACTTCATACAAACCCACTACCTAACCGAACTTACGTACAATAAAATATTGAATTAGTGTACGTAAAGTTCGGTTAGCCCTCAACTTGCTTGGAAAACCGAACTCTGAGTTCGGTTATACCGATAAAAGTATCATATAACCGAACTTTAGGGTCCATGAGTTCGGTTAGTTCGCAAACTTCATACCAACCCACTACCTAACCGAACTTACGTACAATAAACTTTTGATTTAGTGTACGTAAAGTTGATTAGTTATCAACTTGCTTGACCAACCGAACTATGAGTTCGGTTGGCCCGATAAAATAATATTGTAACCGAACTTATTTCTGATTGCAATTGATGTTGTTCCTTTTCTTGTAGATTGAATGTCAACCTATACCAATGGATAATCAACCTTCTCCGGTTGGCATGCTGTTTGAAGATACATCTAATCACTATGTCAATGATTTGGTTTTTGATGAAACTATTGATGCGAAGAATTGGGCTAGAGAACATGCCAAGAAAGCCATGTGCGTATTAGTTTTGAATGGAAAAGAAAGCCAAACTCGTTTTGAAATGGTTTGTGAGAGAAGTGGAGATCCCAATGTTAGTCACAAGAAGAAGGGTTATGTGTATAAAGGAAAGACGACGAGGAAGAACACAGCGTGCTCAAAGAAAACTAAATGTCCGTTCAAGCTAGTATTTAGTAAGTGCAAAAAAAAAGAATGGATGGGTTCTATCTATGGATAAGGTGGTAGGCCATCATAACCACCCTCGTCCGGATGATCTTGAAGGACATGCAATGGCCGCTCGGCTCACTCCTCAAGAAATGGAGAAAATAGCTAAATTTAGGAGAATGGGAATTTCACCACTTAACATGCTTCGCTTACTAAAGGATGATAACAAGGATAATGTATCATCTTTGACGACCATTTACAATGCAATTGAGACAATTAAAAGGATTGAATGGAAGGATAGAAAAGTGATGCAACAATTGTTTTTGGTAGCTAAAGAGAAAGGCTACGCGTTTCAAAAGAAGGTGGGTCCGGAAGATCAAATAACGCATCTCTTCATTGCGCATCCGAAGAGTGTTCAATTGGCTCAATCCTTCCATCAAGTTCTTATAATGGATTGCACTTACAAGACTAACAAATACGAGATGCCATTGTTGAATATTGTTGGTCGTACCTCATGAAGTCACCGTTTACCGTTGCTTTTTGTTTTCTAGAAGATGAGCAAGAACCAAGTTACACTTGGGCGCTACAACAAGTGAAGGCCATATACCGAGATGATGATATCCCCGCGGTTATAGTGACGGACAACGATGTAGCATTAATGAACGCAATAGAGAGAGTCTTCCCATTAGCACATAATATGCTTTGTGCGTTCCATATTTGGTGTAATGTGATGAATAGGTGCAAGCCTCAAATTTGTCCACCAAAGAGGAAAGCATTTGAAGAGATTAGTAAGCTACCGGAAGATGAACAAGCGGCGCAAAAGAGGAATTCGATATACAATACACTATAAATCACGCTAAATGGGTTGCTTTCTCTGGTGAATGGGAGTCATTGACTTGGTCTCTCACCGAAGAAGAATATAATCTAAATCTTGCGGCATTTATCGAACATTGGTCTAGCCCCGAATATCCCGAGGATATTGTAACGTATGTGGTTAAGCAATGGTTGGAACCGCACAAAGAGCGCTTCGTTTATGCATTTACCAACCACCATAAACACTTTGGGAATCAAGCGACAAGTTTGGTAGAATCGGCTCACCATCGGTTGAAGAAAAATCTTTTTGGATGTGTCGATAATTTTGTGATTGTGTTTAATGCAATGGAGAATTACTTCAACCGTGAGATTGATAGAATTAAAGGGAAGTTTCAAAAGCCGCATCATGAAGTACAAAAAGATTGTGGACAAAGGTGGTAACATCACGAATATGGCGGACCTTCGGTTGTTTAAGGGACTTCATTATAATGTTTCGCGTGCTTGCATTAAGAGGTTAATGGTAGAGGTTCATTTGATTGACATATGGGGAACCAAGCCGGACGAGGTGTGTGTTTGCAACATGATGAAGTCTATGGGACTCCTTGTCGCCATATGATAGTTAAGTATGAACATGGCATAATCCCTCTAAGCGATATAGATCCATATTGGCAACAATTAAGTTTTGTCCCTCCTCCAAAGGGCGATGTCGGAGAAGAGTTTGGTGACAATGTGATGGGAAGAATCGTTATCGAGATGTACCGGAACATGAACAAACTCGAAAAGCAAATCTTTTGGGATGACATGCGGCCAATTGTTTATCCACACACTTCGGAGAATGTGCACGAACCGAAAAAAGGCAAGGGCAAAGGTAGGCCAATCACCAAAGAAACAAAAAAACAAATAAGAGAATATGCAAAGGTGTTGGGTAAGAGGAAAAGTGAAATGACCCTTTACTAGAGACCCTTGTGGGCATGAGCATACCGCGGCGAAGTATCAAGAAGATTCTAAGAAAAGGTCTAGAATACTTTTGTGGAAAAGGGCGAAACAAGTGAACGGGATATGAAGAAAAAGGACCGATGTTACGCTCGCAACCAACCCCACCTACTCCATCGGAACCTAGCCAACCAATTCAACGAGACGTTAAGCTTAAGGCTCCAATATGCCGCATCCAAGAAAGAAGTCGACCAATTGATGATACATCAACTTTTGTTGATAGAAGGTACTTGGAGGAGCTACCTACATATATTAGAAAGTACGTCATATCCACCGAGGACGTCCCGCGGATGGTAATTGCGGATTCCACGTTGTCGTACAACAACTAGGGCCTTTCACTGAAGGTGCAAAGTTGTATAATGATAATCAAATCACTTATGTCCGGCAAAGGATGTTGATGAAGCTAAAGGACAACCCGGACTTTTACAAGCGAATGTTGTCCGATGGGGATGCTAGTCTCAATGTGCAGTTTATTAGGTATCAAAGGCGTCTCCACGGGGGGGGATCCAATCACAAGGGATCATTGGATGGGCATTCCGATATGTGGGCACTTAATCGCCGAAGCATTCAATTGCGTGGTTCACTATTTCTCAAAAGGTGCTAGTTTCACATACACTCCGAAAACAAAGATATGTGTCGAGCAACTTAAACGTAGGAGGGTGGTGATTGCGCTTGTTAACAACAACCATTTTATAGGCCTCCGGTTAGAAGACGATTGTCCACTGCCTCCGATATGCGGATACTCTTATTGGCAAGGATTTAACCCCGACACAATGTTGGGATGGTGTATTAAGTACGAGCATAACATGGAGATGTGGAAAACTTTGAAGGATTCGGAAAAATCATACACGAGGGTGCAGTTTCCCTTGCGGATGATTAAATGTACCATTGATTATACTAAGTATGCTCTGAACATCAACACAAGAATCAAAGATTGTGTTTTTTGGAATTAGGTCTTATTTTTGGGTTATGCTTTCAACATTTTCATAAGAATAAGAGACGAGACTGTTATTTTGGTTTTTTTTTTTTTTTTTTTTTTCATATTGAAACTTAATTACATGACATCGCCAAACAGTGAGACATCAAGACTTAAGTTCGGTTAGGAAATGAAATTAGAGGACATTCTTAGAACTAAAACTAAAGCTACATAACATTTAATATCCAAAACGCGTTATGAAAAAGTCTTTAAGGAGGCGGAAATGATATTCATATTTGAAATCCTTTCTCTTCCATCTTCGCCATTCGTTTTTTGATGTTAAAATGATTTGGAGAATTCAAAAATTCATATTTACCAGCTGTAGGCTTCCCATAAGGCCAAGGAGTGCGAGAATGAGACAATTGAAGTTTAGGGAAGTGGTCGTACACCCAAACCTATAAGAAGAGGCAACAAATAATACATTCGCAATATGATTAGTAACAATACACATTCATTCACTTATATATTGAAACACACAAACGATAATTTAACGGAATTTACTGAACAAGGGTGTATAAGCCTCCAAAATATAGACTCTTAAGCCTCCAAAATATAGACTCTTAATCTTCTCCTCTGTCATCACCAACTTTCCTCGAGCAACCAAATCTTTCGTCCCTGAAAACTCATCAAACAAGGTCTTGAGCTTGATCTTTTTCAACTTCTTCTTGTACGTCCGGTGCGCCTCGAACTCATTATACTCATCACCTTCGTCGGGCTCTTTGTTAGCTCGTCTAAACTCACATTGTGCCTTTTATCGCTCCATCCTAGACACCTTTCGCATAGCTTTTCAAGAAGTTCAAAACTCATCGAAGGATCGTAGCCATCTCGAACACTTGTTCCCTGTTATTGGTAGGGTTTTGTGATTCTAAAACAATCATCCGGAGTAATTGCCATCTCACCAAAAGGTAGATGAAAGGTATCCATCTCACGGATAAGACCTCTCGGCAAATGCGAGAATAAATGTGACATCAAATTTTTGGTGCGCATGTTGTATCCCGTTCCATAGTACACAATCAAATACCGCCAAGCGCACCTCATCACACTCATTTTCTATATTCCATATCTTGTTCTTTTGACGTTTCAAAACACGAACAGCATTAGTATGATCCTACAAAAGCAACAAACTATCTTATATAATAATATATAGAAAAGAACAATATATGTCAAAATATAAGTTCAAATAAAAGAAGATGGTGAGAAATCTTGATGGTTAAGATTGAACCATACCTTTGCCGCAAAGATCTTGGCAGCCCATGAGTTTTTGTAGCCCATCAATAACTCCCCTCCATCTCTCGGAGTACCATAAGTTGGATTCTTTGGAGACAAACACAAATTGTCATCGGGAATGTAAGAATATCTAGCACAAGGCTTGTTAGGCGTCTTTCTAGGTTTCTTTTGCACTATTTCTACTTGTGCCTCTTCCTCTTCAACTTCCTCTTCATCCAACTCCTCCTCTGATTCAACATCATCCTTATCTCCATCTTCCTCATCTTTGTCACCCTCATTTCTTCCTCCTTCAGCTGGTTCACCATCATTGGCACCCTCATTTCCTCCTCTTTCAGCTGGTTCACCTTCTCCACCTTGATGTTGTTCTTCATTGCCCATCGCTTCCACGATCTCTTCATTGCCCATCGCTTCCACAATCTCTTCATTAACTTGTTGGATTACGTTGTCAACATTATCTCTATTAACACCATCTTGGATCACAACATCCGGTAATGACCCACCTCTATACTTAGCATTTTTGGTTCCACGGTGACCGGCATCACAATGTACTTTGCCTCGAGGGGTGGGAGTTCTTAGATCTTCCAGCAAAGGTTTGTTTGGTTTTTTGCCTCTTCCACTAATCAAGAAAACAAAAGATATTAGCTTAAACAAAATAGGCCAACTCTAATTTTGGGGACCATAGTATAGTTCGGTTAACAAATATTTTTGAGAACAAACCGAACTCAACATTGGTAAATGTTAATGAAGAGTTCGGTTTGTCATCATTTTTTGCGAACTAACCGAACTCAACATATTTGCAACTACTGAAGAGTTCGGTTTGTCAAGTTTTTTTCTAAAAAGTTCGGTTACATTATTTTTTTTCCGGTAAGGTTCGGTTACTTTCTAAGGTTAGATTTTTATGCGAACAAACCGAACTCAATATGACAGTTCGGTTACATAAAAACTCATATTAGCGAGGCAAAAAAGTGGAGTTCGGTTACATGTAAAAAAAAATTGTTTTAACCGAACTTTAAGTTCGGTTAGAAAATTTTTTTTTGGCTTCCTTGCGATCTAACCGAACTTCAAGTTCGGTTACCTAGTTTTGATACCTAGAGAACCGAACTGTTCTTCGTGTTCTTCCTTTCAGGAAGTTCGGTTAACAAAATTGGGTTTTTTTGAAACTCGACCTAACCGAACTATGCACTGTAACTGCCATTTGAACCCTATTTTGATGATTTCTATTCATTTAAACGAATCAAAATCAAATTAAAAGCAAGGGGTTTGTTGCAAAATACCTGCGAATCGGTCCCATGGCAGAATCAGGCTTCGACAACCGTCTATTATACCGGATTATGGCTTCACTTGGTTGTTCAACTTCTTTTTGAATCTGAAAATCGCTCGGATGATTTGCTAGATGTCCCAATCGAGGACCTTCTCCTTGAAGTCTTTTGGTTTGCTTTCGAAGAACCATTGTTATAGTCGATTGATTAATCGACGATGAAATTTTTTTGAATCGACGATTAATCGATGGAGTCGATGAAGACGATGTTGTATTTGGGGAAGAAGAGAAGCGAATAGGGAGCAGTTTTGATAGAAACTGAAACTGTTTTTTGGTTTTGGTTTTTTAGTTTTAGGTTTTGTTTTAGATTATTAGGTTAGGGATAATTTTAATTAGGGTAAGGGACAAATTGGTAATCTTATGATTTTTAGGACATCCCTTAACATTGTAGGGTAGGGGGCCTTATAAAACAATGGTCCCCTCAAAAAAAGGCTGGTCCCCAAAAAACGGTTCTAAACTATCCGATGCGTATGATAAATTGAGAATAGAAGAAAAATATGACGGATCATATTGGCGGACAAATTTGGAAACTTCAAATTCAATTTATTAATTTTAGAAAGAGAATACATCAAACGGGCATGCATAAGGAAGCAAGAAGAAATGTCAACATAGGATAAGTCATGGACATAATATCTCTTATCATTAGTGGAGGAATATAATTAGTATTATGACCTTGTTTCCCTGCATGGAAACTCCTAATGGGCACGAGAATAATGACAAAAGAGGATCTTTCCTTGTATGCATGGAAAGAGTGTGGTGCTGCCTATATAAGATCGACCATTCATGGGGGATGTGGGGGAACCTTCACCATTATAGTTTTAGATGGTTTCTTTTGTTTTCATTTTCGTAATGGAAAATTAGCTCTCTATTGGGGCCAAGGATGAAGCCAATAAATAATATAAGAAATTCTAGTAATCTTTAAATAAATATTCTTTCGAATCTTAAATGTTTTAATTAAACTCTCTTCATATTTAGTTTCATTTTAATTGTTTTGGATAGTCTTAGGCTATCGATCTTTTATAAGTGAAGGAGGTTATACTGTTTTGGTATAACATAAAGTTGTAATATTATTTATAATCGTTATATATTCCGAGACATGAGATTGAGTTCGATACTGTCTCGAGTTATATCAAGAATATTTTTAAGAAGAATGATTATTTTACACAATTGATTTGGTGGAATTCTAAACCCTAATCCCGTTCTCTCTTCATCTTGTTACCATATTTTGCACGTATTATCCGATTTTTGGTGATTTCTTGTATTAAGTCTGAAATCAACTTCACAAGTCCGAGAATCGAATCTTTTCTCACCACTGTTAAAAATACATTAGTTTTTGGCGCCGCCGACGCGGACTTGCCTTTAGGTTAGGTTTTAGATTTTGTTTTGTAAATATTTTGCTAGTTTATTTTTTTTAGTTTATTTTATTATTATTATTATTAGATTTTACTCTTTGGGTATATTTTATTTTTGGTGTGCATAATATTTGAGATTTAAAGTGAAAATAAAATTTGCACCAAACAGGTAAGTATCCAAGATTTTATTTTATTTTCAAATTTGTTTCCTTTTTGTAAATATTTATTTTAGGAAGTTAGATATTTTATTTGTTTGTACATAATTAGATTAGGTTTCTTTTTTATTTTTTTATTTGTATTTATTTTTATAGTAAAAAAAAAAAGAACACGTTGCACACACCAATTGCATCGTCGGAATTACCGAATATAGGAAACATGTGAAAAAGTACGCTGAACCGGTGCCTTGGGCCTTATGGGAGTTACCAACCGAATTCCACAAACCTTAGCACAGATACTGTTGACCATTCTTTGACTGTAGGTATATTATGCTTAAGGTAACCTGAGCCTACCAATTTTAGTCGACCCTGCATTTGCATGTGCACTGAAAATGTTGAGTTGGTAATATAAAGACCAATATAATGGTTATCCTACCGAGTATCTTAATGGACAATATCCGCACTATGACCATAGTGTGGATAGCACTACCGACCTTCTGAAGGTTATGGTTCTTACCACGGTGATCCCAATTACTATTTGCACGACCACCAGTCATACGAACGGGTAAATGAGCAATATTATAATGAAAAAAATGAGAGTTATCCATCTTTAGAGGATTTAATCAAACAGTTGCAACCAGTTCCTGATGAATATAAAACTCATTCCTTACAAGATGCACTCAAACAGTTTCAACAAGTGACTGGTATATCATATGAAAAATCACGTAGTGATGAATATTCAAGTCTTTCTTTAGAGGAGTTACTAGAGAAGTTAAATGATATTGTGTGTGAAACTCATAAACTGAATGAGACTTTTAAAAATTGAGGACCAAAATGCACCTAAGACTATTGCTCTCAATGAACTTGAATTCCAAAATAGTGTTTCCAATCTTACCCTTGATAATACATATAATTATTCACATAATTTAGAGGATGAGGTTAGATATGAAAACACTGCATGTTTAGATAAGGTTCAACCATCTTCGTATTATTATGATAATGAGGATAGGTTCGATGAAGAGTTTGAAATATGTAGTCATAATGATGAGGAATTTTTTACACCAATTGAGCCTTATGATGATAATGTTGTTTCTAGTTTAAATCCCAATAATATTTAAGATTAGTCGCCTATTCAAGAGGATAAGGATTTTTTTAGAGATAGCATAGTTTTAGACGGTGTAGTATATCATTGTGATTATGAAGCCGATGATGGTTTAGAGGAAAGATTTTATCCCGAGACTAGTGTTTTAGAGTCTGGCGATTCAGAAACAATAGTCTCTGCTGATGATTATAGAAATGTAGAACCATGTGATTACAACTGGAAGAAATAAAAGACCATTTTCCTAAATCTAATAATTTAGAAATTAAGGAAATTGTGACTAGTTTATCCAAAGATATTGACAACTCTAAGTTTGGGGGTGAATATCATTCTCCCTGTGGTTTACCTTTGACTCTTACAAAGGTCCCTAATTTGGGACTTGACGTTTGTGCCTCTACCATCTTAAGAGACTATCTTCATGCGCACTTTCCTGAACCTAGTTATGTCCAAAAAGAAACTCAGTTGATAGTAACCCATCCTCTGGTTGATGTGGTTAATCTGGTCCATGATACCATAATTGACTTTGTTGTCACACCAAGATTTTATTTACCAATTGCGTGAGTATCTCAATTTGAAATGTGTCATTATATAGTTTTTAGAACTAAACCTAAATTTAGGAAATTAGAATCGTCGACACATTTTCTTAAGAATGACCACCACTTTCATTATGGTCAACTGTGTAAGTCAAGTCTCATTGACTTCGAGGATCCACAACTATTCAGGTTATTATTACGTGCTTCTAAGTTTTTATTTGAGTTTTTCCAAACTGTACAACCTGATCCTCCGGACCCTGTCTATGAGGAAACTCGGCCAATGAAAATAATTTATCTATACCCTTTTATAGAACCTCAACCCGAACCACAACTAGATACTATTGTCTTAAATAGAAAACTTGATAAGGGTGTATTTGGTTGGTTCACTTTGTTGGCCTGCTGTAGTTTTCTTCTATTTGTGATAACAATATTTGATTCAGATGATCCATAGTTCCGATTATTGTTATACGATTTTATGTGGTGACTAGTTCTATCGAAGTCTGGCTGAAGACAATAAACTTAGCGCTTTATGGGAGGAAACCCATACATTTGGTTTATGGTCCCTCTGGACGATCTGGTTGGTTGTACATTAGTAAGTTTTTGTTTTCTTTCTTATTCCCCGTGGAGGGATTGCTACGTTTCATCCAGGTACTATCTTTCTGACTTCTCTCTTTACTGATTCCTCTTGTTACTTATATTTTTTGTACTGCACTTTATTTTAAAACATTGAGAACAATGTTAGATTTAAGTTTGGGGATGAGGGAAAAACTTTTAGTTAGTTTTTAATAAAGTAAATAAATAAAAAATATAAATTTAGATAAAATAATAATATAAAAAAAACTCAAGAGCCACACTAACCAATCTTAGTGTATAAAAACATCTTGATCATGGTAGTTGAGGAACCCAATAACATAGTCTATTCATAAAAAGACATAGTTCAGGTGTTAGAATGGAATCATCACAGTATGTTCTGATTTTTTATTTTATTTGCAAACTTATATGTTTCTCTAAGTGATTTGGTGGGGCACACACATCGAATTGTTACCACTTCTGGGATGGAGTAGAGTGATTGAGTTACTAAAGAAATAATAAAGAGACCAGACCAATCAGACCAAACGGAATTTATAAAAAATTAAAAAATTAAAAATTAACACTTGGATAGCAATATGTGTGTGTTCTCCCTATCTCCGTCGCATAAATAAGCGTGGAACGCAGGGTCCATGTGAATTACCATGGAATCTGCTGACAATAAGAATGCGCTTGGATCCGAAAGATCTAATCATGTTGTTAAAAAAAATCAAAATATTAAAGGCTTATTATTGTTCAATAAAATCGACTATTTGGTTCCCTTGTATATGCCAGCTGAGTTGATATAGAATTAAGATTATCGATCGCTGGTTCCCTTGTATATGCCAGCTGTGTTGATATTAGTCCAGACCTGTATCTCAATCCATTAGGATTCATAGGTTCATCTTGGCGGTGGCCTTCAGACAGATATGGGAAACACCGTTCATTAGTCAACATTGTTTTAAACTTTATATCTCTATATCCATATTCTTAATCTATTCATTTGTGTGATTCCAATTATTGATGTCCATAGTGTGTCTATCTGAGTAGAACTCTGTCACTTATATATATGAATATGATTCGCATCAGGGTACTTCCTTCTGTAATCAATGAGAGTATGCCAACCAAGGAGATTCTTTAGTTTCGCTCCTAATAAAGGTTTTGCGGGTACACTTCTGGTAAACCCTCACGAGACTATAACTCGTCCGATAGGGGCACCTATGAGTTCAAAGGCTTATTGCACATACTAAGTGCAATCGCGATGCCTGCGACAGTGAGTTAAGATTTTTATTTCATTTCAGTTTTGCTCGGGACTAGCAAAATATAGGTTTGGGGGTGTGATGAGTGCTTAATTCTTACATAATTACCACTCAAATTTATATTTATTAGTTCCCATTTTTGTAAATGTTTAATAATTTTGTTTAGTTTTGCAAAATTTCAGGAAATAAAGCTCGTATGGAATAAAATACATAATTTTACCCATAACATGGATGACATGGTCCTAAATTGCTATCCCGATTACTCGAGAAACGGATGAACGCGATACATGGATTTCAGAAGTCAGAGCCGGTCAAAAATCAACAGCAAATTAAGTAAATAAAATTATTTGGGCTTATGTTGGATTTTAGGGATTAAAGAACTGAGTTTTCGGCCCACTTCTTAACCTTCCTAAGCTATCATATGCGTATGATAAATTGAAATTGGAAGAAAAATATGCCGGATCATATTGGCGGACTGATAAGTGCATAATTCATATGATTTCAGTGTTTATTCCATACTTGCTTTAGCTATTATTCTTGCATATTTTTCGTATTATTACTAGCCCTTAACCCGTGCCGTAACGGCTTGGGCCTTGATGTTGGTTAACTTTTAATATCGTATAAAATGTGTCCCGAATATTTATCAACTCCTTCTGGTCTGATGTATGTTAAATCTGGCTTGGTCATAGATATCGCAGGGATATCCCCTGTTTTGCTTTCTCTGTTCTACCGGGTAAACAACTAATGTTGTTAACACACTTCATTAAATCAGAAATGCTTTCTAAAATTATATGCGTTGTCGCCATATAAAATTCAGAAAAATATATACTACAAATAATTTCAAATGGAGTTTGTACGCGTTTAATATCTTAAATTAAGAAAATGAGTTCACCTCCGTGATTTTCTATTTTCTTCCCCCATTTCCGATTTAAAAAATCTGTACATAACCTGTACTTTCTCGGACCTTTTATTTACTTATTGGAATATATGCTATTGAAATTTTACTTCTGGAAATATATCTCTTGATTTGTAATACCATATATATACTCTTATGTTGTGAAGTCTCTTTGGCAGATAAGTGGATATGGTCACCTCCAGAATCGTCAGCCTCCTTGGCAGCCGTTTTTCGTAACCATTGCATGGCTTTTTATGGTCCAGGAGTATGCGGGTTAATCGTAATATGTATTTTTTGGAGAGAAAGAAATTTCAAAACCAACTAATATGTAACTGGGGAGGAAAGATCGAAGTTCCCTTATTGTCATGCATCTTTCAATGATCGAGTACATTTTTTTTGTTCTTGAGATGATTTATAAGACCATATACTTACCTTGCAAAGTCTCTCGTACAATCTGGTTATCTTTTACACCTGCCAATAGGTGCCCATATTGTCGGCTCTAGAATCGTCAACCTTTTTGGTAGGCGTATGGCATAACAATCTTCTGTCTTTTCAATGTGGAGCAGTCTGGTGACCAACTGGTGTAGTCTCGCTTCTTTTAATTTATACTACCTCTGGTATTTTTGTACACTCAGAAAGAACAAATTATAAATAACCTGATATGCCAGCTTTCATGATGGTCATTGATAGGTGTAGAATACACCGTATTTACTATCTAGTAGTTTATGCTTTCTTTGCTATTTTTCTTGTAAATTATGTATTTTACGTGTGTTTTTGAGTTATTAGGTACTATGGAGTCGCACGGAGGAAAAGAAGAAGAAATTACTCTATTTGAGCAAAAAGGGCAAAATTGTCATTTCCATGGCAAACATTATCCAGAGCCGACCAAAGGTTAAGGGGTAACCCACAGAAGTGCTAAAGGCACCATGGCAGAAAATAAAGACAACCAGCTGTGACTAAGGGGTGACCACTAGTGTTATAGGGCACTCAATCTGGGGTGACCCTTATCTTATGTAGTGGGATCTCGTTATCAATTCCACAGCTCTTATCTCTATCTTAAATCGAGAGTTATCTCTTACTCTCAATCAATTTCACCTGAAAGAGAGAAGAGGCGCAGCCATGAATCAAGGTCGGGAGAAATAGAGTTGAAGCTCAGGGAGATGGAGAGTATCGTCATTTGTTGAACAAGCGAGAGAGAGAAAAAATTGATGGGTTACGTGAACCGGATCGAGAAGAGTCTGGGGTGTTTAAGCTCGGATCTTGACTAAGAAACAAGAGATCGAACCGAGGTTAATCGAGATGGATGAAGCTGTTGTTGTGATGGGTTTTGTTAGTTGATTGAAGAACAGCTGTTGCTATCGATGGATTCACAATGAAATGGATGAGTTACAGGGGGTTGGTGACGTAAACCGATAGATTGACCAATTTGCAAGGGTGGTGATGCTCAAAGGGATCTGAGATTAAAATTTAAATGGGATTTTTGAGAAGCTTAGATACAGACGGGTTTAGGTTGATGTCTCCGATCGATTAATGGAAATGGTGATTCAAAGTCGGGAAGGAGAGTATCAAGGGGTTAAATTCGATTAAGTTTGGCAAATCGAGAAGAGTTCGTTCCAGCTGGAGTCTGTCAATTGATGAACAAACAAGGAACAATGGATCTGTGTGAGAAAAGATCGTGTAACAGATGCAATTGAGCTCGGATGGGGTCTGAGAGAGAGCAGTTGGAGTTAGGGTTTGCTGAAAGTGGAGAAATTGAAGCCTTGTAATGAATTAAAGTGTTGGAACCGATGGGTTGTACAAGAAATTGGGTTTTTGTGGTATATGATTGAATTGACGGTTTTGATTTTAGATGGGGGTTATGAGAAGAAGGCAATTTTGGTGACTGAAATGTTGCAGGGCAGGTTAAGAAGTAGTCTGGTGATTGCAAGAATGCAGTTGGAGCTGCAGAGATGGTGTGGATTTGCTGAGTTGGTGAGAGCTTGTGTGAATGCAAATGGAGAATGAGGAGTTGCAGCTGCAATGTAGGAGTGTCACAGCAGGGGATGGCTTCATGGGTTTGAGGTGCTATGGCTTATTCACTGTTGGAGTTAAAGGAGCAGTAGTGCTTGCAAGTGCAAGGTGGTGTTAGCTCAAGGTCTTGTTGTAAGGGCGGGTGCAATGGAATAGATTGTGCGAGAGGGTGATGTGCACATGGAGAAGATCTTCTTTGGATTTAAGAAACAAGGGTCTGGTGCTCAGGTTATGCTGTGGTTGAATGAGGGTTTGATGATGCAAAAGTGATTCAAGGAGAATGACTCAGGGAATGCAGTGATGTGCTATTGTGGGAATTTGTGTGACTGCTGTTGACAGTTCAGGGGTGCAGCATTGGTTGGAAATTAAGCTCACCTGAGTTAGTTTGCAATACAGAAGTGGGCAGTTTTCTGTGGCCAGGGCTGCCAATTGTTGCTGCAATGGATTTATGGCAGTGAATGGGATATTGAGGTTGAGAACTGGTGGAGTTCAGATGCTGCAATGCAAATGAAGCTAATGATTGTGCTGCAGTTTTCAAATGCAGTAGTGGAATGGCTTAGCAGGGAAGACAGCCATCATGGCTGAAGCACAATGATTGTGCTACACAACTAAGGCCTATGCATTGGGCTGAGCCAAGCCAAGTCGGCTCAATCGGCTCGGGCGGTGACTAACTCACAACTGACTGAGCTGACTCTGTGACTCTCCCTGACTCGGTACTTGACCGAGTTAACCCGCTGATCTGGACTGAGTTGACTCACCGGTCCTGACTCGTTGACCGGTGACCGGGCGGACTTTGCCGGTCACCTGAGATGCTTTTCCGACGACTTTTCCGGCCAAGTTCCGGCCATAATCCCAGTTTTCCGGCGAGCGTTTTTTGGACAGAATTTCTACACGGGTTTCTCTCTCTCGTGGGCCGGGTGAATTTCCAACTAATGGACTTTGAAGACAAAAACCTAGTTTTGGAAGGAGAAAAATACAACAAAAGGGAAGACTTCTACAATGTTTTGAGACCACGTTATTATTATCTCTTCTCTACTTTATTCTAGGGTTTAGAACCATGAAGTTTTTCTCTTTCTTCTTGTTATGAACTCCATGAATATGAACTAAGTTTTTATTATTGGTTGAAGATGTAGTTGGATTTTGCAACCAAGTTATGATTTTTATGAATTAGTTTTCTCTCAATATTATCGTATGATTTCTACGGGTTACAATAATTGCATGATTGATGTATTGCAATATGATTGAATGTTTGTTTAGTCGAGTCTAGAATTGATTGAACTCACATCCATATCTATAGCTATTTTAGGGTTTTCATCGAGCGATAACCTTGAATACGAGTAGCATGATATGATTCTAGGTTGTAGTGATACATCCTTGTAATCATATGTAGAAATTGACCTTTGTTCGAATTGTTTTTGCGCAATGTATTACAATTGCATTGATTAGCCTATTTCGAAACTTAATGCTCCTAGGAATTGAACTTGATTAGCGCAAGGCGTTAGGTTATTCTTTAGGTAGATTTCACATACGTGACCCTAATGTGTGTGTTGATAACTTTGGAAATTACGGAGTATTCTTGCAATAAGGTATTCTATGGCTTTTGATGATAGCGAGATTAAATACGAATTCTATTCATATATTCATAAACTTGTTTACAATTGAAGATGAAACCTTTATCCAATATTTTACATTCTTGATTTGCGTGCTTTGTTTATTTGCTTTTTGTTTATTTTTATTTACACAATCAGAAATTCTTCCGGGTGTTTTATATAGGAAACCATAACAATTTTACAACCTAGACCTCTCTGTGGGATCGATCCTTTCTTGCCCTTGCTATATTTATATTTTGAGTAGTAAGAAAGTGTAATTATATTTGTGTCGGCTGACAATGGGGTCAAATTTTGGGCCATTTTTGGGAGACGCGGTTGTTAATTGTTTTTGGTTTCTTATTTTTGTATTTAGTTTTGTTTTACTTTTTCTTATTCTTTGGTTCTTATTCGAGTTTTGAGAATCTCGTTTCAGGTACCAATTTCTATGGACGGAGCATATTGGAGCAATCAATACGGCTTTCAACCTCAACAACATGAAAACTATCACCCTTATGGGGAATACAATCAAAACCAATCCTTTGGTTATGGTCAATATTCCACGTACCCTTTTAGTTGTTCTCATACATTCCAACCTTCTTACGGTGGGTATGTAAGTGAGCAACCACAAGGAGGGGAGACTAGTTGTACTTCTTTTAATTTTTCCTCTAGTTTGGTAGATGAAATGCAACAATTTATGGACAGCATGGAGTCAATTTGTGGACAACCAAGCGTGGAACCAATGTCATCGACCGAATGTGCTCATAGTATGTTTGGCCCAATTTCTGATCGTAGTTATGATCATCTACCCATTCAAAGGGAATATAATTGGCCTAGCAATACGGAAGTAAGTAATTCTACTTTTTCTTTGTCGAATGAGCTTTACAAACAAATGGAACACTATATTCGAATTTGGATGGAACACTCCAAGAGCTTCAAAAAGGTGTTTCCACTTTAAGACAAGGCATTGAAGAATACAAGGAGGAAATGAATAATTATGTTGAAAAAGGCGAACCTTCGGGGACTTTTGTTGATATTTGTGTAGTTAACTCAACTCTTGATCGTAATAATGATCATTCACCTATTCAAAAGGATGAGTTCGAGATTAGCAACACTAAATTCAGCGAGGACCAATGTTATGATGACTATGATAGTGATGATGATTATTATGAAAATACATCGTTTGAACCAACTCATGGTGACATCCCCGAGGAGTGTACAATGGAGTCTTTTTGGGATCAAGATGAAGACGAAGAGGAATATGTCGACACTTGTGTGGATTACTCAAGCATTGATCTTTATAACGATCAAGAACCTATTCAAAAGGTAGAGCTTGAGGATGATGCAATGAGTGTTCTAAAGAAATTCCTTATGGACAATATTGCATCCGCAAAAGAGTATGTGCCTTGTAACAAAAAGGAGGAATGTGTTGAGAATGAGACGGTTTTGACCAATATTGTGGAAGACCCAATTGAGCTTGCATATGATTGTAATGATGATGTTTATGTCGAGACTTTGGTTACGGCAGAAACGGACGAAGAATGGTTGCAAGGTTTGATAGAGGACCATGATACACAAGAGGTGAATAATTCACTTGAGTTTTTCAAGGATGAAGAGGATTCCGTGATACAAGAGATTGTGAAAGGTTTATCTAACCCGTTGCCTATTATTTCTTCTCCTTTACCTCTTATTGGTTTGAATGTATGTACTTCGAAAACATTGTTAAATGACTTTGTTTCTCGATTTCCGCCATTAGAGATACTTGATTCTCATACTATGCAGGTTATGGAACAAGAAACCGTGGAAGTACCCGACTCCTATATTCTTTATACACTTCCAAGTGTGGACAAGAATAAGTGTGGGGGAAACTTTTATCGGTTCATAGCTTCACTTTTGTTTTATATTACTAATATTTGTGCGAAGCTAGTGTTTGAAAAACAGGTTCTATGGAAGGATCCTCAACTTTTCAGATTGTTGATATATGGGGAATGAATCTTGCGAGGATATAGTCGGGCTGACGACTATAAAACAAGCGCTTAGTGGGAGGCAACCCACCGGTTTTGTATCTCTTATCTTTTAATTTTTCTTTTCTTGTTTTTATTTTTTCTTTTTGCATATCATTTGCGGAATTTCCCACCTTGAACCTTCTTTGGACGATTCAATTTTACATTGAGGACAATGTAAAGTTTAAGTGTGGGGGAGCATTTATATGTTTTAGTTTGTTTTATGCCTTTAAAAAAAAAAAAAAAAAAAAATCAATCAGAAAAATAGAAAAAACCAAGAAAAATTGTGCTTTTTGAACTCCGAAATCTAGAAACTTGTGCCTTTAGGATGACACCATTAGTGGATGGAACCATTTTGAATGCGGGAGTTGAGGAACCAATTAACTAAAGGGGACGAATATAGCTCGAAATCACAAATTAATATGATAGTTGTTACCATATCTCGGAATATCACCATATCGCATTTATTTTTATTTTTCCATATTTATCTATTGTTCTCTAAGTGCTTTGGTGGGTCACTAAACATCGACGTGTTATTACTGCTAGGATGAAATAGAGTGATTGAGTTACCAAAAAAAAAAAAAAAAAAAAAAAAAAAAAAAAAAAAAAAAAAAAAAAGAAAAAATATATATAGAAAAAAAAAAGAGACCGACCAATTAGACCAAAACGGAATAAAAAGACACTTGGGAATAGCAGTATGTGTGAAACGTAGTCCCCTGTCTCCGTCGCCTAAACAAGCGTGGAATGCAGGATCCAAGGCAACTATCATGTACTTGCGACAAGAAGCATGCGCTTGGATCCAAAAGATCTAATCATGCCGTCTAAAAAAAAAGAAGAGAAATTGGATCCAGTTTGATCCAATCATAAAAAAAAAGAAAAAGAAATTATTATTGTGTTGAATAAAGTCACTCTTGGTTCCCTTGTATATGCCAATTGATTTGATGTAGCATTCAAGCACGAAGTAGCTCAATCCAATAGGATTAGGTTCATCTTAGCGATGACCTTGAGACGAGATATGGGAAACATCGAACACTTGTGAATATTCGCCAACATCTACATCTATATCCATCTTCTTAATCTTTTCATTGTGATTGTGGTTTGTTAGTTTAAGTATTGTGGCTTGTTCGACTATCTAATTAGAGTTTATTTACTAATATATGAATTGAATTTGCAAGGTACCTCCTCCTGTAGTCATTTTGGATTCGTTCATTGATTTGTCACGAATAGACGGAGTTTGAAATATAGGTTTTGTAGGTATATCTCTAGTAAACCTTCACGAGACTATAACTCGTCCACTAGGGACACCTAGGGGTTTAAAGGCTTGTTATTTATGCTAAAATTAACCGTAGCCTCGACGTCACGGAGTTGTATGTATCCTTTTTGAATAGTTTTGTTTGATTTGCTCGAGGACTAGAAAAGTCTAAGTGTGGGGGAATTTGATAGGTGTAGAATACACCGTATTTACTATCTAGTAGTTTATGCTTTCTTTGCTATTTTTCTTGTAAATTATGTATTTTACGTGTGTTTTTGAGTTATTAGGTACTATGGAGTCGCACGGAGGAAAAGAAGAAGAAATTACTCTATTTGAGCAAAAAGGGAAAAATTGTCATTTCCATGGCAAACATTATCCAGAGCCGACCAAAGGTTAAGGGGTAACCCACGAAGTGCTAAAGGCACCATGGCGAGAAAATAAAGACAACCAATTTGTGACTAAGGGGTGACCACTAGTGTTATAGGGCACTCAATCTGGGGTGACCCTTATCTTATGTAGTGGGATCTCGTTATCAATTCCACAGCTCTTATCTCTATCTTAAATCGAGAGTTATCTCTTACTCTCAATCAATTTCACCTGAAAGAGAGAAGAGGCGCAGCCATGAATCAAGGTCGGGAGAAATAGAGTTGAAGCTCAGGGAGATGGAGAGTATCGTCGCTGTTGAACAAGCAGAGAGAGAAAAAATTGATGGGTTCTGTGAACCAGATCGAGAAGAGCTGGGGTGTTTAAGCTCGGATCTTGACTAAGAAACAAGAGATCGGGCGAGGTTAATCGAGATGGATGAAAGTTTGTTGTTGTGATGGGTTTTGTTAGTTGATTGAAGAACAGCTGTTGCTATCGATGGATTCACAATGAAATGGATGAGTTACAGGGGTTGGTGACGAAACTGATAGATTGACCAATTTGCAAGGGTGGTGATGCTCAAAGGGATCTGAGATTAAAATTTAAATGGGATTTTTGAGAAGCTTAGATACAGACGGGTTTAGGTTGATGTCTCCGATCGATTAATGGAAATGGTGATTCAAAGCTGGGAAGGAGAGTATCAAGGGGTTTCTGTCTCGATTAAGTTTGGCAAATCGAGAAGAGTTCGTTCAGTGAGTCTGTCAATTGATGAACAAACAAGGAACAATGGATCTGTGTGAGAAAAGATCGTGTAGTGAGATGCAATTGAGCTCGGATGGGGTCTGAGAGAGAGCAGTTGGAGTTAGGGTTTGCTGAAAGTGGAGAAATTGAAGCCTTGTAATGAATTAAAGTGTTGGAACCGATGGGTTGTACAAGAAATTGGGTTTTTGTGGTATATGATTGAATTGACGGTTTTGATTTTAGATGGGGGTTATGAGAAGAAGGCAATTTTGGTGACTGAAATGTTGCAGGGCAGGTTAAGAAGTAGTCACGGTGATTGCAAGAATGCAGTTGGAGCTGCAGAGATGGTGTGGATTTGCTGAGTTGGTGAGAGCTTGTGTGAATGCAAATGGAGAATGAGGAGTTGCAGCTGCAATGTAGGAGTGTCACAGTAGGGGATGGCTTCATGGGTTTGAGGTGCTATGGCTTATTCTTGTTGGAGTTAAAGGAGCGATGTAGTGCTTGCAAGTGCAAGGTGGTGTTAGCTCAAGGTCTTGTTGTTAAGGACTCGGTGCAATGGAATAGATTGTGCAGAGGGTGATGTGCACATGGAGAAGATGCTGCTGGATTTAAGAAACAAGGGTCTGGTGCTCAGGTTATGCTGTGGTTGAATGAGGGTTTGATGATGCAAAAGTGATTCAAGGAGAATGACTCAGGGAATGCGGTGATGTGCTATTGTGGTAATTTGTGTGGCTTCATTGTGATTCGGGGGTGCAGCATTGGTTGGAAATTAAGCTCACCCGAGTTAGTTTGCAATCTGAAGTGGGCGATTTTACGTGGCCGGGGCTGCCAATTGTTCTTTGCAATGGATTTATGGCGGTGAATGGGATATTGAGGTTGAGAAGCTGGTGGAGTTCGGATCTTCGCAATGCAAATGAAGCTAATGATTGTCTTTGCGATTTTCAAATGCGGTAGTGGAATGGCTTAGCGGGGAAGACGACCATCATGGTCAAGCACAATGATTGTGCTACACAACTAAGGCCTATGCATTGGCTTTCGAGCCAAGGCCAAGTCGGCTCAATCGGCTCGGGCGGTGACTAACTCACAATCCCGACCGAGCCGACTCGTGACTCTCCCCGACTCGGTACTTGACCGAGTTAACACGCCGGATCTGGACCGAGTTGACTCACCGGTCCCGACTCGTTGACCGGTGACCGGGCGGACTTTGCCGGTCACCTGAGATGCTTTTCCGGCGACTTTTCCGGCCAAGTTCCGGCCATAATCCCAGTTTTCCGGCGAGCATTTTTTGGACAGAATTTCTACACGGGTTTCTCTCTCTCGTGGGCCGGGTGAATTTCCAACTAATGGACTTTGAAGACAAAAACCTAGTTTTGGAAGGAGAAAAATACAACAAAAGGGAAGACTTCTACAATGTTTTGAGACCACGTTATTATTATCTCTTCTCTACTTTATTCTAGGGTTTAGAACCATGAAGTTTTTTCTCTTTCTTCTTGTTATGAACTCCATGAATATGAACTAAGTTTTTATTATTGGTTGAAGATGTAGTTGGATTTTGCAACCAAGTTATGATTTTTATGAATTAGTTTTCTCTCAATATTATCGTATGATTTCTACGGGTTACAATAATTGCATGATTGATGTATTGCAATATGATTGAATGTTTGTTTAGTCGAGTCTAGAATTGATTGAACTCACATCCATATCTATAGCTATTTTAGGGTTTTCATCGAGCGATAACCTTGAATACGAGTAGCATGATATGATTCTAGGTTGTAGTGATACATCCTTGTAATCATATGTAGAAATTGACCTTTGTTCGAATTGTTTGCGCAATGTATTACAATTGCATTGATTAGCCTATTTCTGAAACTTAATGCTCCTAGGAATTGAACTTGATTAGCGCAAGGCGTTAGGTTATTCTTTAGGTAGATTTCACATACGCAGCCCTAATGTGTGTGTTGATAACTTTGGAAATTACGGAGTATTCTTGCAATAAGGTATTCTATGGCTTTTGATGATAGCGAGATTAAATACGAATTCTATTCATATATTCATAAACTTGTTTACAATTGAAGATGAAACCTTTATCCAATATTTTACATTCTTGATTTGCGTGCTTTGTTTATTTGCTTTTTGTTTATTTTTATTTACACAATCAGAAATTCTTCCGGGTGTTTTATATAGGAAACCATAACAATTTGACAACCTAGACCTCTCTGTGGGATCGATCCTTTCTTGCCCTTGCTATATTTATATTTTGAGTAGTAAGAAAGTGTAATTATATTTGTGTCGGCTGACAACCGGTCAGTCATCATAATGACAGTGTTTGATTTTTCATTCTTTACTGCATATCAATCCGGAGAATTGCGATCAATAAGAAGAGTAGAACACGACGTTATAACTTATTCAAGAAAACCGAACAATTGTAGAGTAAAACACTTAAACCAAGGTGCATTATCCGAAACCATAACATTTGATGGCGTCTTTGATTATATTTTTGTTTGATAAAAGTGCAATCTTATTGATTTAATTTTTACCAAAAGTGAAATCATCTGCTTAAGAAGTTGAAATACGTTAGCTTGGTGATGCCAGTGTCAGAAAATTTCCTTCAAAACCACTATGGATTCAGATCAAGATTGGGAACATAAATTAGATTATCATATCAACACGGTTACACAGGGGATAAATCAGATCCACCAATGCCACTGTAGATCATAACCAAAGGGACTAATACTGAAATGCAAAAAAAAAAAAAAATGCTGACATACAAAGAAACATGCTATACTATTCCCATGTATTGTATTATTTGGTGCAAGGCTTCGTAATATTTAATCTTCGACAATGGTAGATGTCGAGAAACCTTCGGGCATCTTCTGAAGGCAGGGTTTCTTGCGAGGTGGATCATTATCGGCCACAGTCTCATCTTCAGCGCGGATGATTCAGGTATTTTAGGCAGATATGGTTGGAGTTGGTGTTGCAAGGAGCGAAGGCAGCATTGCTACAATGAAGCGTATCAAGATTTCTAGGATAAAGGCTTTTGGGTACCTGTCAAAACAATTGAGCACCCACGGTGACTCATCCATCTCCCTAAAACCTAACGCACACGTGCAGAAAATGGGTGTGATCTGGATAACCATGGCCATTGATTTATCTTTCCCCGGGATAAATCTGGACCACCACTAACACATGCAAAGTTAGCCAAATTATGGTTTTTTGTATTAAAATAAAATATATTAGATTTCAATATAAAAGAGAATATAACAACAACAAAAAATAGAAAAAATTAATTGAAAGACTTAAGTTTGTTCAATCTAAGCTTTATACATGACGTTTGTGATTAAAAATTAAAAGCACGCCCAGCTATGGGGGTGACAACATTGGTATTAGGTGATTATGTTGTGGTGGCGTGTGACAACCCGGATTTTCGGACTTCTAGCGGACACAGGTTCGACCTTGTGGGTCGGGTCCGATCCATCTAGCAAGTCCAAAGTTTCGGAGCGCCACTCGTGTGGGACCATATTTTTCATTTTAAAGATTTCAATAATTAAAATCAATAATTCAAGCTCAATTAAATTTACTAAATGAAATGTAATCTTACTTTTATAATTACAAAACTTTCAAAGAATAATTACAAAATCAAAAATATCAGATTAAAACAAAATAACGCTTCGATTAAATTTAAAACGGGATACCCAAATCTCCGTGATATACAATAATTTCTTGTCTGGCAGTCTTTCTTCGTTCTCTATGGAAAGGGAGGAAAATGGGTGATCAACCACAACCCAGTAGGAAGTTTCCAAAAATAAAGAGTGTATCGAAAAACAAACAAATGCAACAAATACAATACTTAAAACCGTGCATGAAAGTTCACAACACTATTTACGCCATTCTCAACCACAAATACTTAAACATTTTCTTACTCAAAATCTTCAATCTTAAATTCTATATCCTTAATCTAAAATTATTTATTAGTGGAGATACAAATTTATTAATTTAATTAAGGGAAAATTTATGATGAAAAAAATTGATAGATCATTGTAGATGGGGCAAAACGATTTGCTGGTTTTTTACGGAATTGAGGAGACGACCGTACGGAGGAGACTCCTTGAACCGAGCGAAATGTTCAGCCTCACACAGATGCACTGCAAGAAAGGAGTGCTTTGAATTCGAGAGATCAATCTGTAATACTCCGTCCTAAACCAAGACAATGGCCGTTCTAGAGTAAATTCGGTCACAAGAGAGGATGGGTCGGTCTGTAGGAGGGAAGCTGAGAAATGTGTGAGATCAATGGTGATAGAAGATTGTAGGTGTGTTGTGTATTCTGAAAATAAGATAAGTTCTGAATGATTGAATTTGCTCTTGGTAGGCTTTTAAAAGTGTCTTGCCTACGTTAAACTGCAAGTGCACAGTGTTGTTTTGCAACACAGGGCAAGCACATGTCGATCCACAGGGAAATGGAGTGTGCTAAGTTGAACTAAAGCTTTGCTAGACTGATTTCAAGGAAGGTAACATAAATATGGGTTGTTTTGATGTCGATACGACTGAATTGTTGTTGTGACTCTAAACTAAGGTGCATTAATAAATTGTAAACAGATTGTAAGGTACTAGGGCAGTGAATCCACCCTCTAACCTCATGCTAAAGTAATGTGGCTCTAGTTCAGTTCTTGTGCCTTCCCTTGAAGGTCTTAAGTAGATATTCCTTAACTAATTTCTACTAATTCACCCCTAGTATGAGTTGTCTTCTTACGGTACAACTCATCACAGGTTTACAAGCTCATTAGTTAATTACTAATCCTAATCATGTTATAACACAGCAAGAATAAGAACCAAAGACAATTACTTAACATGGAATTAGGGGTTTCAACAACACCCTAGTAAATTGATTTAGAACATCATAAAAACACAATTACACTAGAGTTGGTGCACTGGCTAGTCCAGGCATAAGCCTTTCTACATCACACTACTTCTTCTATTTATACATGCAAAGACAAACCCTAATTCACTTCTACTTGGGAAATAAATGAATACCCTCTCACCCAAAGTCGCTGAATTATGCTCTCCTCTGTGAATTCGGCTCTGAGATGATGGTTCCCTCCTGTTGACAAAACCCTAACCCTAGTTCTTCCTATCTCAAACTTAGCCTCTAGGTAAGAAGCTATAGGAGAGATAGAGAGCAATTAGGAGGTGAATGTGGTGCGGCTGTTGGTGGCTGTGGTGTCGGGAGAAGAAGAAGGGGGCTGCTCAGAGAAGTTGGTCGGGAGAGAAAGAGAGGTGGAGTTCTGCAACTGTCGGGGAAAGAAAGAGAAGAGAAATGGGAAATGGGTTGTTTGGCTCGATGGTTGAAGGGTTTGATGGATTCGTTGTGAGGCAGGAGCATCGAGTGGTGATGAGATGGATGGAGCGACCGTCGGATGCAGATGGGCGAAATCTCACGGCTCAGAGGGGACGGGTTCGGATCCGGGTGATGGGCCGGGTCTTGGATAGCTCAAGCCCATGTCTTGTAAATGGGTTGCTCCTTGTTGGGTTGCAACTGATGCGTGCGCGGGCTTTGGCTTTCTGCTCCATAGACGCTTGCCTCCAATTTTCTGCTCTTTTGGCTCCTCCATTTCTCCGAACTTTATTTATTACCTAAAAACACAAAATTGATTAGTACAAATATTTATTCTTGAAAACAGGAAAAATACAGAATTTGGGATAATATCTGATTTCTAAGCACAAAAGATGAGTTAAATGCCAATAAAAAGGTGTAGAAATATGCAATATTTGGCACTCATCAAATACCCCCAAACCTGAATTTTACTTGTCCTCAAGTGAAACATAAATTAATAAATCCTAACTATACCACTGTCGCTGGTCTCTCGAATGCATTTAGTGTATGCACTAAGCCTTTAAACCGCTAGGTGTCCCTAGTGGACGAGTTGTACTCTCGTGAGGGTTTACCAGAGGTGTACCCACAAAACCTTCTCCAACTTCAGAGTGTAAAAGAGTCTCAAGCATCCAATGAGCTATGAGGACATAGAGTTTCTGCATGCTAGTAACAAGAAGTTAGAACTACCAAAGAACGCATTCTCATCCTTAAGTGTTGAGCGAGAAATAACCATACCATATGAAAGAATTCGGATTCGATTGTGATCATAAGCCTCGACTTCTGCCTCACCATTAGGGTTTTATGATAATTGCACTCAAAAAGATCGCTTTTTAGTCTCTCATGTGTGCGAGGCGGGAATAAAGAGAGAAATCCGCACACGTTGAAGGTAAGAAGGATAACCTTCCGAAATAATTTACGGAGACTCCACGAAGTGTGGACAAAAGAAACTTTTCGATGATCTCTAAGAAAGGAAATCAACCATTAGCAAGGGTGGGAGTACTCACTTACCTTCTCACCCGATCGGCAATTAATATCACTCTCTCAGCATTCATAGAAACGTCTTCAAACTTCGGTCTTCGGTCTTCAACTGTTGATGATGAACTTCTGAACTTCACAAAAACTTGACAAATTTTTTTTTTTTTTTTTACATGGTGGTAACTAGACTCATAAAATAAATAAACTACAATTTTTTTTTATTTTTTATTTTTTTTTAACATGAAAATAACAATAAAAACAATAAAACTTGTATTGCCTTGATTTCATAAACTTCACTAATTCTCATCTTATTTTCTTTTCTTTTCTTTGTTACATGTAAACCTTGGACTATTTCAACTTTTCTTCAAATATTAATTCTGATGATGCTCCGCTATTGACGATGATGTGTTTCTATGAATCATTGATGTTGTTGAGAGGGAGAGAGTGATGCTAAGCGCAAATCGAACTACAAGAAGGAGTTTTCATCTTTAAACGTCACCCTCATGATTGACGAAATTAGCACTCAAGAGATCAAAAATAGTGCTTTGAAAGTGGTGCGAAGTTGGGTAGCTCGCCATTCTTACCGGAATTGACGTACGGTGACACACACTCTAATGATTTTCTAGAAAGTCACAAAAATAAAGGTCGGTGCCTCGCTTGATGTAAAAATGGGTAGTCTCCACTATGGGTGATCACAATTCTACTACCGAATATCTATACATCACCTAATTCGCCCTCCGGTATGGTTAAATCCAACTTTAACGCTCTAATCAACTAAGAAACCCGATTGTGTTCTCCAAGACTTCCAAGTTCTCGTTATTTCGGTCAGACTCTCTATGTAAACATAGCTAGAAGCATGCTAGTGACTCTAAGATCTCTAAAAGTTGGAGGTTTTTATGTACATATTTACAAAGAGTTTTGAAATTTTTGATTTTTTTTTTTTTTTTGATAAAATAAAAGACTAAAAACTCTATATGCAAATGCACCCCCAAACCTAAATCAAACATTGTCCTCAATGTGTCAACAGATAATAAGAATTCAAAAAGTCACATCCCAAGAGAACTATGTTGAGTAGAGAAAAGGGAAGAGATTACCGGATGTCGGCGAAAGCAAGGTTAGAGCTTCATTAGTCAAGGCTAGAATCCAACATTCTCAGCGGAGATCATATCGGATTAGCATAATATACAAAAGAAAACTCAACCGATTCAAGAAAGAAAATTTAACAAGACCTCTTTGGATTATATACAAGAAAAATTCACCATACACCAACAATCTAAAGAGTTGAGGATCAACCCAAAAGAAGATATGCACAAACATCAATAGCCTTACACAAATATAACATGAGAGTGCAAGTAAGATGTAGTTGCAGGAAATCCCACACTACACCCCTTACTCAGTTTTGCTTGACTAATCCATTGAAAGATGTGTGATCAAGAATATTTATTAATTGATTCCATGAAATGTTTACACAGTACAATAGAATTACACTTGGAAATTAAAGCGCTCTTAAACTTTCTCTCTCCTAATGACTTGCTTCACCATTCAAAAAGATCCCTCCCTCTCAACAGACTCATTTAGCCCTTTATATAGGGTAATACATAGTGGATGACAGCTAAGCTATCCTTTATTTTCGGGAATGTCTCGCGAAGTGTCGCAAGTGCACGAATTTTCATTCTCGCGACACTTCTTAACCCTCGCCAGGTTTCATGTCTTCCAATTGTTTTGTTTGTCGTTATTCATCGCGTCGTTTATTTTAGCTCCCTGCGACTCCCTCGCGACACCGTCGTTTATTTATCCCGCGAACCTTGTCCGTTGCGATATTATGATCCTACATCTTGCCTCTTTTTCCTTGAATATTGCTTGAAGAGCGATTTGAAGGAAAAATTCATTGTTGTAATAATCCTTGGTTTTAATTGGTGAAGGAACGAGCGAAAGAATACTTTTCTTGAAAAGTACGTACTTGCCTCTATTCTTTTGGCGAAGTTCTGGAGCTTCTTTGTAATATATATATGAAGTGTCATTTCTTGCCTCATGAGTTACGGAAAATAATCAATCTCGCAAGCTCTTCTCGTTTGTTAGGAAATATGTTGTGCGATATTTGGATCCTACTAAAATTCCTTTTGCCTGGTTTTCTTGGATTTAGTAGTGACCGTTTACACGTGTCTATATTTACCCCTTTTACCGGTGCATTTAATGTTATCCGGTCGTAATATTTTTTCTCGTCTATTTATAGGAGTGTCCCCCGTGAAGAATTTTCCTTTTCTTTTTCATCTTCTTCATCGTCTGCAAGTGTTCTTCTTCTTCATCATTCTGCAAGTGTCGGCCTGCTATTTTCTCTCACCATCTTCTTTACCATTTTTATCAGTTGTCGTTCTCATGGCGTCTAGGTTTGTTAATCTTGCCATATCTGACTGATTTTGTGGTTGATTAATTTTGAGATTATCTTTCTTTGTTAAAATCACACTGGTATGATTAATTTTGTAGTTTTCTTTCTGCCATTGTTATTTAGCAAGAACCAGATTGAGAACTAAATTTTTACCGTGAAGAACCCTCTTCTTTCTTTGGGCTCGCCGTCGAAATCTACTTCGCAACAAGAATCCTTGCGCAATCAAAGCCCTCTTCGCGAGTAAAATCTATGGCTTCAAAGAGAAAGCTGCGAGTGACAAGGTATTTAAGAAACATTTGTTTTTTATTAACAATATATTGTTGCCTCTGTTTCTTATTTAACTTGTTATTCGCAGGATGATGGAAGTATTGACAAAACTCCTAAAAGACTTCGCCAACCCAAGCCTGTTACTCCCAGTGTTTCCTTTCCCTCCTTTACACCTTCTTCTCCGGTTGCAAGATCATCGCAAGATGATTTCTTGGCCGATTCTCACGAGAACATTATTAATAATGACATTCCTATACCCGAACTCTTCGCAGATCAAGCTCCTCATAATAATCCTACTATTCATGCCTCGACATTTCTCGGTCATCATCCTTCCCGAGACTTCCTTTCCCCGTGACGCTGCCTTGATGAAAGATGCCCCGTCTCCTCCTTCCACTGCTATTATTACTTCTTCATCCGAGCAAATCCCTCTTACCAAAGAAAACTTGGAAGGGATAGAAGTGGCTCTCAAAGTCCTTTCAGATCTTGTGAATGATGCCAAGAAAACTTCCGTCGACCCTGTCAAGTCTGATGTTTGCGAGATTCTAAGTAAACATGTTGGTCCTGATAGGATTTCGCAAGCATCTTTGGTTCAAGAAATCACTAGATTGAGGAATGATCTCCAAGCTATGACTGAAAAATGTAACAGTTTCCACCTTGAAAATCAAAAATTTCACAACCTCTCGCTAGACCGTGATAATCTTCGCAGGAAGAATGAGGAGTTAAAAGGTATACTCTCGCCACCCCATCATATTTTTTTTTTTTTTTTTTTTTTTTTTTTTTTTTATCTCAAACCCTTGTCTGCTCTTCAAGCCCAAAACCGAAACGAATAATGGAGATATATCAATTGGAATCCATTGGTGAAGAAGTTCGTGTTGAGAGAGACGCTTGGATGGAGCAATATAACTACTTAAATAATCTTCATACATATGCTGCCGACCAAATAAATAATTTGTCTAAAGAAAACATCACGTTAGCTCAGATTCAAGACTCATTAAGTAATGATATATCTCGCCTCTCTTATTCTTTGAATAAAGCTAATTTGGAAATGGAAACTTTATCAGATGAGAACGGAACTCTTTCTCAAGAAAAGCGTTCTCTATTAAACAAAGTGGCGACCTATTCGCAACAATATAATGCTTGTCAAAAATTATGTGAAGAACAAGGACGAGCTATTCACACGTTGAGGAGTCATCTTGAAGAAGTTACTGTGAAAGAGATAAACTTATTCAAGGTAGAATATCCTTGAGTGTAAAAGCGAACCAATTCAAGGATCAATGTTCTCGCTAGAAAAATCCAATTCTTCGCTTATTACCGAGAATGCCATACTTATTTCCAACGAAAAATCTTTGCGATCTCGTACGGAGGGCTTAGTTGGGGACACATTCGATGACGCCATGGACCGATTGGGAAATAGTTGTTCGTCTTTTATTCAAACATCTTGTTTCTCAAAAGGAAGGTAGTCATATTATTTGACTACCTTAATTCATTTATGAATCCCATAATCTTTAAGATTGTCTTTTAATCTTTACTTATTCAATTGTTGTGCGATTTGAGAAAAAGCTTCGCTCTGTTATTTCTACTCTCAAGTCGACAACGCTAAACTTCGCAAAGAAAATGGGTCGCTTGCTACTTCCCTTGCTCTTTTTCGCGATCGTGCGAAAGGAGATTTGACTATATGTCGATTGTAAGGACATAGATAGTAAAAATCAGCAGAAAGCGCTCCTTCGTCAATTTCATCTCAAGGCCGAGGTCATTGTGAATGACATTTTATTGTCTAAATCTCTTGAACCTGTTCGTGTCAAACCTTTAGAAGTAAGTGATGATGAAGTCCCCAACTCTCCTATGATGATTATGATTATGAAAGCGGCGAAGACGTCGCCGATCCGAAGTTGTCAATAAAGATCTTCTTGAAAAAGTTTCGACGAAATTCCATTCTCTGGCGAAAGTCGAAGCCGAGAAAACTATTGGCGAAAATGATAACATTGATGTAGAGAATTAACTGTTTTATAACTTTTCCGCAACTTTCTTTTTGTTTTGAAAGATTAAACCCCTTGTTGAATAATCCTCTTATTTTCTTCTTCTTAACTATGACTATAATCTCGCAAGCTTATTCGCTTACATTTTTATGAAATGATTTTTACTCGGTCATCATCATTTTTGCATTGTATTCTTTCGATGTCGAATTTTATATTGCGACGAGGTCGCAGTATCTCCATGAATGAAGAAACCTACTTTTCTCGCCTTATCATTTCGGTAGTCTTTATTTTATCTCTTCTTGTTGCGACAAGGTCGCAAGTCGCCTTTACATTTTCATGCAATGGCCCATTGACCTTGCCTTATCATTTTTGTGTGGTCTTCCAAGTTAGACCTCCCTAATTAGAGGTCTTCCCCCTCGCCACCTTTCATTGCGACAAAATCGCAGGACGTCTTTACACTTGCATGTAAAGACCCATTGATCTTGCCTTATCATTTTCCAAGTATTTTTGCCTCTGCAGGATGTTTTAGTTGCGACAATATGACAGGTCTAGATATCCTTGCGAACATAAAGCCCCATGACATTGCCGTCTTGCGACGAAATCGCAGGACGTCCGTACACTGTCGTGTAAAGACCCATTGATCTCGCCTTACCCTCGCATTAGTATTATTGCCTCTGCAGGATCATTGCACCAATATGACAAGCCTAAATTCTCCTGCGAAAACATAGCCTTATGACATTTTGCGTCTGTTTTGACACTCCCCTAATGGAGAGCGTCGCCCTTATCATCTCCCGGTTGCCCCTTCAAGGAGGCGAAACATCGGCCATACAAGACTAGCTCCTCCATCCGGTCTTAACAACAGCCCAGTTGTTTTCGCAGCCTCTTATCCCTTATACCTATAGGGTTTATGGTTACGAGGCTGCACCCTAAGTGGAGTTTTCTTCGGGCGAGTGCAACATATGCCAAGACTTGCCAAGAATGGCCAGGGTAGGTTCATCCATCCCGGGCACTCGCTCAACCGTGTACCTCGGCGCCTTGAGCATACACTCGACTCCTTGGAAGAGACCCTCGGTCGCCCAACCATGGTATAACCTTATATATATAGTTGGGAATCCAAGGTACCTCTTAGGTTAGGCTTTCATGGGCCCCAAATTTTCATGACTCAGGCTTCAGGAGCGGTGTAACCTTTCCCCTGAGCCATGTCGAGAGATACCCCCTTATATGACGCACTTTAGGTCTTACATTTGCCTCTTACGAAATGTTATTCGCGAACTAGGGTGTACGCCATAAAGGTTCGTCCCATTCTTTTGTTCGTTCATTTTTGTTAAGCCATTCATGACTCTTTGTTATTCTTATCGCGAGATCTTCGCGAATTATCTCTGCATTTTATTGAATTTCGCAAATATTTTGCGTAGAAGTACTTCTTCTTGATTCATTTTTCCTCTCCCATTTTCATGGGTAATATTTCTTTAGATATAATCTATTCCATGGTCTATCCAATTTTTGTCCCACATCTTTTCCTTCGGGATCCATCAATCTATATGCCCCGTACCAACTACTTCTTTGATGATATAAGGTCCATCCCATTTTCTCGCCAACTTGCCTCCACTTTCACGTTGATACACCGGGGTTTCTCGCAGCACCAAATCTCTGGTTGGAACTCACGTATTTTGACACGCTTGTTATATTCTCTAGCCAGTCTTCGCTGATAATTCTCCATGTGTCGCAATGCCTTTTCTCGTTTTTCTTCCAATTCATCTAACTTGATTAGAATGTTGCCTGCACTAAGATTTTTCTCCCAAACCTCTTTTTTGGTTGTCGGGATTATGACCTCTCGTTGGGAATCTTGCTTCAACTCCATAAGTTAAGCAAAAAGGAGACATTCCTGTGGCTTCTCTTCTAGTTGTATTATAAGCCCATACTGCATTGTGTACTTGTTCGCACCATCCCTTATTGTGTCCTTCCAACTTTTCTTCAATTATATCGGCAATCGTTTTATTTGTTGCCTCCGCTTGGCCGTTAGCTTGCGGATATAATGGAGTTGATTTCCCACATCTTATCTGAAATGCATTAAGCAGCAACTCTATATTTTGCCCTTCAAACTGTTTCCCATTATCAGATACCAATTGTGCGGGAATCCCGAATCTGCATATAATATTTTCAAATATGAAGGTAAAGACATCCTTATCGCGAATGTCTTTGGACCGCTTTCACCTCGCCCATTTTGTGAAATAGTCCGTTGCGACAATTAAGTACCTTCTTTGTCCTGTTCTGGTAAAAATGGTCCCACAATGTCTAAACCCCACTTTCCAAAAGGCCACACACTTGTGGAAGAATTTAACATGCCCGGCGCGTGTATCTTCTTCCCATGTCTTTGATTGAGTCCTCGCAGCGTCTTGATATTGCTCTTGCGTCCTCATGCATATATGGCCAATAATATCCTTGCGTCTTTGCTTTGTTCGCCAAAGATCTCCCGCTATGATTTCAGCATCCCCACTATGCAAAGCATCTTCAATATGGTTTCTCCTTCTTTCCTTGTTAGACATCGAAGCGAAGGCCCATCAAAAGATCGCCGATAAAGCACGCCATCTCGTAATTCATAATTTGTTGCCCGGCTCTTTAACTTGTGTGCCTCCAATCTATTTTTGGTACCTCTCCTTTCATTAAGTACGCGTGAAGTTCTACTCTCCGGTCTTCCTCGCGACATTGCATTTCATCTACTACCATCATTATATCTCGCTTCTTGTTCTTCCTCTTTATTAATTGATGGCGCCAGTGAGTGTACGTATTTTGATATTCCTCATGATCGGGTCTGTCATCATACTTGATATAAAGGCAAAAGCGTATGCGAGTCTATTATCTCTCCTTGATATGTGCCTCCATTTTATTTTCGGTATGTGTGCCGACAATTCTTCGACATGCTTCTTATACTTTTTCAAAGATGGATTATTTGTAGTGTATTTCTCTATTACGGTGAATTGCTAGTTGCGAATCACTTGGTAATCCTTATATTATCCAATTTCATTTCTATTGCAAGTCGCAGAGCATGTATTATAGCTTCATACTGCTGTTTCATTATTCGTGGATTCAAACTCCAATCTAAAAGAGAAAGCTAACTTATTGCCTCGGTGAAATCATAACAATTCCCACTCCATTTCCTTCTCCATTTGATGATCCATCTACTAATATTTCCCATCTGTCTGGCTCAGTTAGCAGGTCTTTTGGGTCTCCATACTCTTCCTCTACATCCATCATTTCATCTATCGCTTCATCTTCTTCCAAGGGAAATTCTGCTAAAAAGTCTGCGACAACCTGTGACTTAGTTGAGGATAATATCTCATACTTGAGCTTACAATGGCTTATTTGAGCATTCCATCTTTCAACTCTTCCCGATCTTTTTGAATGTTTCATCACTGACTCAATTGGTATTTTCGTGACTACCTTAATAGTATGCGCTTGAAAATATATGCGAAGCTTGAATGTTGCATAAACTAATGCCAGGATTAATTTTTCGATCTTGAATAATTTCTTTTGCGGCATTAAAAGTTTTCTTGATGTAATAGATTGGTTTTTCTACTCTGCGTCCGTTAAAGAAAAGCGCACTTAAGGCATGCGAAGTTGTCGCAAGGTATATTAATAATTCCTCTCCGGTTCTCGCTTTCGCATAATGGATATATCCATTAAATGCTCTTTGATCCCTTGTAAAGCCTTTTCACATTCGTCCGTCCACTTAAACTTCGATCCTTTTTCGTAACATATTTGAAAAAGTGTTTACACTTATCGGATGACCGCGAGATGAACCTTCCTAGTGATGCTAACAACCCATTCGGCTTTTGAACATCCTTTACCGTCGCGGGTGTAGGCATATCGCGAATCGCTTTTACTTTCTCAGGGTCAACATGTATTCCTTCCTTTGATACAATGTAACCCAAGAACTTCCCCGACGCAACTCCGAAGGTACATTTTTCCGGATTTACTTTGATGTTAAAACGCCTCATCTCGCTCAAAAATTTCTTTCGGGTCTCGCACGTGATCTTCTCGCCTTCTTACTTTTTACCGACATGTCATCTACGTATACCTCTAGTGTTTTATGTATCCATTCTGCGAATACCTCTTCTACCATCCTTTGATACGTTTGCTCCAAAGATTTCGCAGACCAAACGGCATTTTAGTATAGCAAAGTATAATCCTCTTGGAGCGAAGAAAGCGGTATGCTCTTGATCTTCCTCGGCGAGAGGAATCAAGTTGTAACCTTTGTACCCGTCCGAGAGATGATACTCTTTCATTCCCGGTACTGATTCGACTAGTTGTGGAATATCGGTAATGGAAAACTTGTCTTTAGGGCAAGCTTTATTTAAATCGGTGAAATCAATGCAAATCCTTATTCCCTTGTTCTTCTTTGGAACTATAACCATATTCGCTATCCATTCGGGATATTTTGCTTGTCTAATAATTCCCGCATCCAAACATCTTCTCAGCTTCTTCTTCTATCTCGAGGGTGATATCTTTGTTGCTATCTTTCTAATTCTTTGTTTAAATGGCTTCACATTTTTATCAATTTCTAACTTGTGACAAAGCGATCGACGGATCTATACTGCATTTCATCCATATCCCACGCGAAGATGTCTTTATAATCTCGCAACAGATCGACGATTCTTTTCTCTTCATCTCGCTTCCATGTTAGTTCCAATCTTTAGCATCTTGGGTTTTTCCTTAGTTCCAATATTCACTTCTTTGGTTTATTTCTGCCGCGACGTAACTGGCCTTCGGTTCTCCCATAGGGGTTGGTCCTTTTGGTTCTTTCGCAAGATCATTTTCTTCTCCCGAGGTCTCGCTAGGTATGCCTTTTCCTTCCTTTGCTCTTATCATATAAACTCTAAACTCTTCTTCTTTCTTAGCCACCCTCGCCATCTTTTTGCGATACTTTGATATATTCTTTCGCTTGTTTACTTGTTCCTCGCAACACTTTACTTCATTTTGATAATATATTCTTCCTTTAATAGCATCCCCTTTGATCTTGCCAATTCCGGTGGGTGTAGGAAACTTGATACATTGATGAAGCGTCGACGCCCTTAGCTTTTATTGCATGTACCCATGGTCTTCCTAGTAATATGTTGTACGGTGATTCCATATCCACTACACTTAATGTCACCTGTGTTTCAATTCCTCCTAACGGAATACGTATTTTTATCTCCCCTTTAACTTTTGTTATGGATTTACCAAAACCTTGAATATTGTATGCCGCGAAAATCATATCTTCGTCTTTATATCCCATCTTTTTGTAAGCGTGATAGAACATGATGTTCACCAGACTCCCTGTATCGATTAAAACTCCATTCACCACCCATGTTTTCACCGTGTTCTCCGATTCCTCTCCTTCCTTATACGCGTTTATTGCGATCACCAGTGGAGATGTGTGATCCAAATTTTCTTCGGATATTTCCCCGCCGTAGTGAATGTTATCTCTTGTTTTTCCCAATCCTTCAAAGGTGATGCCATTTCTCTATCCGTAATCTTCTTTCCTTCGAAATCCCGTTTGTGTATTCTTCCTTTGATATTTTCATGAAATTCGCTAATCATTACTCTTGTGTCTCGTCTTTGCATGCCATATCTTTTTCATCCGATTTAAGATTTTCCTTTCTCATTTTCCTGATTCAAACAACTTTAATTGCAATCTTCTCTCTTTTACAAATGATCCTCCCTGTTTCTAGCGCATATGTAGTTGCAGGAAATCCCACACTACACCCCTTACTCAGTTTTGCTTGACTAATCCATTGAAAGATGTGTGATCAAGAATATTTATTAATTGATTCCATGAAATGTTTACACAGTACAATAGAATTACACTTGGAAATTAAAGCGCTCTTAAACTTTCTCTCTCCTAATGACTTGCTTCACCATTCAAAAAGATCTCTCTCTTTCAACAGACTCATTTAGCCCTTTATATAGGGTAATACATAGTGGATGACAGCTAAGCTATCCTTTATTTTCGGGAATGTCTCGCGAAGTGTCGCAAGTGCACGAATATTCATTCTCGCGACACTTCTTAACCCTCGCCAGGTTTCATGTCTTCCAATTGTTTTGTTTGTCGTTATTCATCGCGTCGTTTATTTTAGCTCCCTGCGACTCCCTCGCGACACCGTCGTTTATTTATCCCGCGAACCTTGTCCGTTGCGATATTATGATCCTACATAAGACTGCATATGTGAATAAGTTACCCCCAAACCTAAACTTGTCAGGAGATGTGTTTTTGAGCACAAAATCTTGCAATTTTAAAGGTACATCATGCACAAGGTCTAATTCAAAATGAGTTTTGCTAAGAACAAGAGACATACACATTCCAACTGTGGTTCCCTAAAGGTGTTATACTTTGATGCAAAATAGTCCAAGAGGACTTGGGAAGCACAAAGCTCTAGGCCTAGATTAGGAACTCTCAGAATAGTTGGTTTAGATATTTTGTGACAAACCACATCCAGGTTTGGTGAAGGAGTTTCAATCTGTGACTTAGGAGATAAAGTAGGTACATCTAAGTTGTTTTCATGTATAAGATCATTTGCACCATTACACACTTTCCTAAAGTCAGACAAAGGTAAATCATGCTCACTTGCATAGAACAATTCATCAATCTCCATGTCATAATCATCATTATCCAAAAGCTTTGTGTCATGCATAGGCAAATCAGAGGAGGCAACATATTGTGACATGGGTAGGGAATCGGACACAAAAATAATATCATGATCCATAAGAACATTAGTGTCAACAGAAGATTCATCATTTCTTAAGTCACAAACAAGTTGTGTAGCATGCTCATTTTCAGCGAACAATTGTTCAAACCCCAATTCAAACATCACATGTATGTATGGATTGAATATTAGAAGAAGCATCATTCATAAGGTTCACAAGAGAGAAGAATGTCTCGAACCCAAAGGTTCCACCATATTTTCAGCATACACATGCTCTTCTAAAATATCATATTCATCATCATCATCATAACAAAAATGCATTTCCCTATTCAAAATTGTAGCATTTCTAGTGCACTGATTTACCTCTAGATTAGGTTCATATTCAGTGTCATTTGCATGAGTAAGAACACTATTTTCAAAATTTACTTTATTAGGGACAACAAACATCTTATCATGAGATTCCTTCAATTCTTCATTTTGTAACTGAATCAGGTTCATTTGAAGAATAATAGTGAGCTGTTCAATTGAAGGAGAGTCTTCACTAGTGGGTATGCATGTCTCATATGGATATTCACTACATGGTTGTGCACAAGGGTCACTAGCAAAGGGGAATTCAGACATGTTGCTATATGGATGATCATGCAGTAATTCAAACCTAGCATTGTTTTGTTCGATGAGATTTTCTTCCTCTGATTGCATACAAGAGGTCGGGGGAGTATAAAATTGTTCAACTCCCCACTGTGGTGAATGATACATGTGTGAATAGTTATTAGGGTCTATGTATTGATGCTCGAGACCCTGAGAAGGTCCATAACAATCCCTATAACTAGTGACATCATGGTCTATGGGAGGCTCATAACATGAAGCATGCCCGTAAGCAAGCTCTCTGATGGATTTGTTTTCATCCCCAGTTTATGAGACCAAAAATCCTGACATGATCTAGCAACTCAATTTGAACTCAAAAAGAAACAACCATAGCCTAGCACACATCAAGCATGTATAACACATACATCCAATCATATCAACACAGAGAGAAAAAAATGATACAAGAAAATGGAACCCAATTTTTAGATTTAAGCACACAGAGTGCTTGGTGTTCCGCAAATGTGCAGCCCAGGTTATGTGCGAGACAGGTTGTGTGGGCTTCAGTTTATGTAGAGCCCAGTTCGTGTGCACATGCACAACCCAGTGGTAATGCAAAGCCCAGTTTACGTGTAACTGCACAGCCCAGTGGCTATGCAAAGCCCAGTTTACGTGGGCTTCAGCCTATGAACAGCCCAGTTTATGTGCAACTGCACAGCCCAGTGGCTATGCAAAGCCCAGTGGAACTGGGTTCCAGCCCAGTTGTTTGGCAGGAGCAGAGCCCAGAGAGACACAAACTCTCAAAATCGACACAAGATCAAGCTATGCTTTGGCCTTTCACAAAGACATCACAGGTTATGTGTTGGTTGGTTTATGCTCAGCACAACTTGTGTGCTGCTGGCAGGTTGCACACTACAGGTTATGTGCACATCACAAGATAACTTATTGAAAACAACACAGGGAGGCACAACTCACAAAAATGACACAGCACTGGCAGTGCACAGAGCAACACAGAACAACAAAACCTTTCACAAAATGAAACCTAATTTCTCAAAACTAAGCACACAGAAGTGCTTGTAATTGCTGGTAGTTGCTGGTAGAGATTACACAGCTATGCAAGGGTTTTGTGATCACAGCACACTACTTCAGAGCTAATCTCTCAAGTATATTTGGCTACGGCACATCGGCCTAGTGGCAGGTGCGAGATGTAAGTGTCAACTGATATGAAGCAAAACAACCCCCAATCAGGTCGCTTGACCCTCTGTTCACAGATGTTTGCACAAAATTGCAGGGCAGATGGTCACAGGTAAGCTCAGGGTTGACAGAGTCAACCAGCCCAGTTGATGTCAACAGGGCTTGCAGCAAATTTTTTTATCCAAGTGGTAGCTCAAACTCGCAGCTGCAGGGGCTGGAGGTGAGCACAAGGCAGAAGGTAGCTAAGGGACTATAACACAGAACACCCAAAACTGAGTGAACTTCAGGTGTTGAGCACTACCTAGCAAGAGTTTTTATCATGCAAAGGTGGTAACATGAACATACACATATGCTCAGAGACTCTTCAGTAATGCACAAGTCAGTTACAGGTTTGGCTAACCTCAAAATCACAGCTCATTCACATGTGTGACATGGCAATACAATATGCTTGTTGTGGCTCACTGATTCACAGGTCATGTGCAGTTAATAACAAATCTAACAAAAGCAAAACTCAAATATCACCAGCTTATTGTTTTTGAGGATGAAAAACCAGTTCTCAGATGCTTGCACACAGATCATTCATGCAGATATAAAGTGTAAAAGGATTTGAGAATGACCAACCGGTTTTAGCCACAATGGTTGTATTGTTCTGCTCCTTGTCTTCCCTTTCTTTGGGTTTTGCAGAAGTGTAACATGCACCTGTGAGCTCAAAGGAGATTTTTAGTCCTCAGAAATGTGCATGCAAAGCAAAGCATTTCACAGCTGATAGTTAACGGTTAGAGTTGCAGAACCAAAGATGGGAGCTGCACTTAGGTTCAGCTGAAAAATTATGCTTATTTGGGTCACAGGTTGGCAACAACTTATACAATAAATGGCCGACTTCAAAGATATATCACACCTTTTTGGTAATGCAAGATGTATGATGATGAGGCAAGAGACCGAAAACTACGGGGAAGAGAAGCTAAAGATGCACTGGGAATTCTAGATGCAAGTTATAACAGATGGAATATACAATAGAAATGGCATGTTACAGGGATATGATGCAGGTGACTATGACTAAGCCTAACTTATGCTAATGATGCAATTTATACAATTGGTTTGAATGCAGTCTCTACAGCAATGACAAAATGCAAGATTCAACTATCTTAACACTAAGATGTAGATATGTAAAAAGTTACACTACATTATACTAACAATGCAATGATGCAGATATGCAATTAAGATAAGCTGACTACAATGCAATGATAGAGTTAACAATATGCAATAGAAGATGCAGAAAAAGAAAACTAACAGCTAAGTTACACTAATAAAGGCTTAAAAACAATAATTCAAAGCAAATATATACAATGATGAACTGAAAATCAGTGAAGCAAGCTAATAATCAAGACAGCAACACTACCAATTCCCCGGCAGCGGCGCCAAAAACTTGGTAGGCTTTTAAAAGTGTCTTGCCTACGTTAAACTGCAAGTGCACAGTGTTGTTTTGCAACACAGGGCAAGCACAGGTCGATCCACAGGGAAATGGAGTGTGCTAAGTTGAACTAAAGCTTTGCTAGACTGATTTCAAGGAAGGTAACACAAATATGGGTTGTTTTGATGTCGATACGACTGAATTGTTGTTGTGACTCTAAACTAAGGTGCATTAATAAATTGTAAATAGATTTTAAGGTACTAGGGCAGTGAATCCAACCTCTAACCTCATGCTAAAGTAATGTGGCTCTAGTTCAGTTCTTGTGCCTTCCCTTGAAGGTCTTAAGTAGATATTCCTTAACTAATTTCTACTAATTCACCCCTAGTATGAGTTGTCTTCTTACAGTACAACTCATCACAGGTTTACAAGCTCATTAGTTAATTACTAATCCTAATCATGTTATAACACAGCAAGAATAAGAACCAAAGACAATTACTTAACATGGAATTAGGGGTTTCAACAACACCCTAGTAAATTGATTTAGAACATCATAAAAACACAATTACACTAGAGTTGGTGCACTGGCTAGTCCAGGCATAAGCCTTTCTACATCACACTACTTTTTCTATTTATACATGCAAAGACAAACCCTAATTCACTTCTACTTGGGAAATAAATGAATACCCTCTCACCCAAAGTCGCTGAATTGTGCTCTCCTCCGTGAATTCGGCTCACGAGATGATGGTTCCCTCCTCGTTGACAAAACCCTAACCCTAGTTCTTCCTATCTCAAACTTAGCCTCTAGGTAAGAAGCTATGGGAGAGATAGAGAGCAATTAGGAGGTGAAGGTGGTGCGGCTGTTGGTGGCTGTGGTGTCGGGAGAAGAAGAAGGGGGCTGCTCAGAGAAGTTGGTCGGGAGAGAAAGAGAGGTGGAGTTCTGCAACTGTCGGGGAAAGAAAGAGAAGAGAAATGGGAAATGGGTTGTTTGGCTCGATGGTTGAAGGGTTTGATGGATGTTGTGAGGCAGGAGCATCGAGTGGTGATGAGATGGATGGAGCGACCGTCGGATGCAGATGGGCGAAATCTCACGGCTCAGAGGGAACGGGTTCGGATCCGGGTGATGGGACGGGTCTTGGATAGCTCAAGCCCATGTCTTGTAAATGGGTTGCTCCTTGTTGGGTTGCAACTGATGCGTGCGCGGGCTTTGGCTTTCTGCTTCATAGACGCTTGCCTCCAATTTTCTGCTCTTTTGGCTCCTCCATTTCTCCGAACTTTATTTATTACCTAAAAACACAAAATTGATTAGTACAAATATTTATTCTTGAAAACAGGAAAAATACAGAATTTGGGATAATATCTGATTTCTAAGCACAAAAGATGAGTTAAATGCCAATAAAAAGGTGTAGAAATATGCAATATTTGGCACTCATCAGCTCTGTTGAGAGTTGGATTGTTAATCCATTGTTGTCTGTTTGACCTGAGATTGTCCTTGTTTCAATCATGATTCAGAGACTTATTTATATTGTTGGAATTGAAAACACCACGATCTCATGAAGTGTGACAGTTGATGGAATCAAAGAATGGGGAAGTGGAAATCGTGTTAAAACCAGTTGCTCAACGTGCGGAGACTTGGTTGATTTTCCATCCACTACTTTGTTAACTCCTTCAATTGATTGCACGACTTGCTCACATTCTCATCGTGTGTATGAACACACGTGCCGTATAATACCAGACCAAAACCCTAGTTAATATCCCCCATGTGACACGATTGATGTCTCGTGTGATTGTGGAATCTGCAAGGCAGACGTGTATTTAATTAGTCAATTGCTGACTTCATGACTTCATGGGACGATGAGTCCTTGTATTGTTGATTCGAACGTAGTTTGAAAATGTTCTGAGACTCATGAATTGAACATGTCTGTTGAGACAAAGATATGATGTGTGAATAAGTTAACATGAGCAAATATTGCTCATTTGATGAATTGTTGAATATTGATAATTGAACCAATATTCCTTGATTTAAGCAAGTATTGCTCGTTTGATGAATTATGGTAGCATGACCAAATAAGATATTAAATCAGAATACTGGCAATTGAACCGAGTATGATAAATAAAAATGTTGATCACGGGATCAACGTAAAATTATTAGTGTTTGAATCTGGAATCATTAACCTTGGACTCAAAACTTTAATTTGATCAATTGATGATTTATTGATGGTTTATTGAGAATTAACCACAGAAAAGGAGGGACCGGCTACATGGGATTATGGGTCGACCATGTAGTGCCCAGATGCTCACGCGAGCAAATATCAAGATCTCCTGAAGACCAGTTAATTTGTTGATGAAAGGATGATTAAATGCTGGTTTAATCATTTATTAAAATAATGCTGAACCTTAGGTGATAAAAACCCAATTAATTATGAAGAGATGAGGGACCGACCAAGGGGTCATGAAACCGGCCCTGGGTGTTCACGGGATCAATTGATGATCGTTCCATCAAGTTCCAAGTTGTTTGGAAGAGTTTAGGACCTAATACGTGCAATTGTGCAAATTAGGTCAAATCATGAGAATACGTGGGACCGGCTTCTTGCAAGCCAAAGAGCCAACCTTGGTCGATCAAGGTAACATGCTCACGTCACCAAAGTGTCCGTATGTCAATTCTGAGAATTTTGATATTTTTTGGTGTGCATTTGAGCAATCATTTGAGAAAATATGAAGGAATCAGGGTTTTTGACGAAATCATCAAAACTTCAAAAGATGAAGGAAAAATAACAAAAAGTGAGGGAATCATGAAGTGTGGGACCGGCCATGGCCAAGGCATAGCTGACCGGCCAAGGAGCTTGGTCCCACATGTTTTTTTTCCAATTTTCATAATATTTTCATGATTTTAGGGAAATGTGATAAAACCAAGGAATTTGTTAAAACCAAGGAGTTTTTGTTGAAATCAAGGAGTTTCCATGAGATGAAGGAAACAAAAATATTAATAATAATAAAATAAAGGCGTGTGGGACCAGCTTGAGCATGGTTGGCCGGCTAGGGCCCGGTCCCGTGAGTTTTCCCTTATTTTATGTATTATTTCATGATTTGAAGGAGTTTTCATAATTTGAAGGAAATATCATGAAATCAAGGAAATATAAAAATAATAATAATAGAATAAGGGGTTTGTGAGACCGTCTAGGGTATGACCTAGCCGGCTTGGGCTAGGTCCCACAAGTTTCCTTAATTTTATGTATTTTTGTGTATTTTCCCATAATTTGAAGGAAACATCATGAAATCAAGGAATTTCATGGGATTAAGGAAACATGAAAAATATAATAATAATAAAATAGGGCATGTGGGGCCAGCTAGGGTATGACCTACGGCTATGGCGGTCCCACGGGTTTCCCTAATTTTATATTATTTTTCATATGGGATCAAGGAAATATCATGAGATTAAGGAGTTTTCATGAGATTAATGAAATAATAATAAAATAATGAGGAACCATGAGGTTTGGGGCCGGCTGGGATCAAGGTATGACCGGTTGGCCAATAATCACGGCCCCACAATACTTTCCCTAATTTTATATTATTTCCTCAGTGTGAAGGAAACACCATGAAACTGAGGAGTTTCCTCAAAACGAAGGATATTTGTTCAAATGAAAGGATTTTCATGAGATCAAGGAAAATAATAAAATATGACAAAATATAGAATTTGGGCGTGGGACTGGTCACGGCATGACTGGCCGGCCGGTGAGCCAATCCCCCAGCGCCTTGACTATTATTTTCAGGGTCGTCTTAGGGTGCAGGCGAGCTAGGCGGCTGCCTAGGGCCCCAAATTGTTGGGGCCCAGAAAACAAGTTTTGTTTATAAGTAAATTGTAACAGTTGTAAGTGTTACTAAATGATTTTCTCACATTTATTAATGTAACATACGTTGTGACAATTATAGTTGTTACAAACTCTTTTGTTACAACTATAAGTATCACTAATTATCTATTGGTTATGGATTTTTGAATTTTTGGGCCAAATTGAAAGTTTGCAACCGGGAATCTACCCTAAAAATGCTGGGGAAAAAAATCGACGGCCTTCGGCCTCCAAGCTAAATGAAAATTACCACTTTAATAGTATAAACTTATCTCCCAAACTAAAATTTTGCCTCCATTGGTGACTTCATATCACATAAGAAGGCCTGAAAATTTAAGTTCGCCTAGAGCACCCCAAAACTGTAAGACGGCCCTGATTATTTTATTATTTTCTTTCCTATTTGCATAGGTTCATCGTCTCGTCGTATTTTGAAATACTTGTTTGTTCATTCAGGTGTTTGTTAATGCATTATTTGTCGAATACATTTACACCATTTTGGTCGGGGCTTACTCGAAGGTAACTCAGATGTCCGCGTGTTGAATATTTATTACTAACCCATGGAATTCTACTAGGAAGAACCATAAATTGAAGTAACAAAATATTATGAAAATATTGAATATTTTCCAGGGATTTGAATCTATTGATTTTGAGAATAATTAATTAATGGCTCTATAATAGTACGATCGTCTAGGAGCGTTAATTAATATGAGCTTGTTGAAGCGTCATACTTCTTTCATATAGTAAGGGAAAACATTGTTACATCCTGAAGACGTTATTGCTCTATACTAGCAGGCAAGCTGTCTAGGAGCCGTCTAATCCTTCGATTCTATATAGAAGTAATTACTGAAATTGCTCAAGTATTCATGAGATATGCCGTTGCCTCACCCGAGAGACTACATATCTATATAGACTACGAGAGACAAGATGTTCTCAGTCGAGAGATTCTCATAGCATGATCTTTCATGCTTTCGATAAGAGACATGAGCCTCAATATTCATCTCGATTGCTTTGGATCGGAATACATATAATTATGGGTTTACGATTTTAGCCTTTGTCGAAAATCCACCATCTACAATCATTTATTATGAACAATTAGTGAAAAAACATTATAATGAGGAATTAATAAATTATTTATTATCAACAATTAGTATGAAACACTGATTAGTTAGGCATTTATTATATTAATCATTTATTATATTAGATTTTCCTTAATGGGTCATTAAATGATAGTTTAAGAGGAGAAATTACAGCCATAGATTTATGTATTGGGAGAGTAAATCTCAACCACCACTTACATAGGCTAACTTAGCCAAACTGTGCTTTATATTCTTGACTCTTGTTTGCTCTTATTTGTCTCTATTATGTGAATCATCCAAAAAGGAGCTACAAAGTTCTAAAAATATCTAGGAAGAGAAGTATTCCAAGTATCCAAGTGCCCAAGTCGAAGAGAAGTGGAAAAGGTGTAACGAAAAGGAGCAAAACGCTCAAAATCAAGAGACGAGCCAAAGACCGAGATTAAATCATTCAAATTCAGTATTTCTCATCACCATATTTAAGATAATTCAATTACAAAAAGAATGTAAAAAGAATGAGGTCATTCCCAGTTCGGACGAAGAAGTTACGGCCAAAACATGTTTTATCGAATACCGAAGACATGAAAGTTTGCAAACCGGTTTGCAAACTATGATTTCGTGGATTAAATAGTTTGCATACTGGTTTGCAAACTAAAGTTCCTGGGTTCTTGGGAACTTTTCTAAAAAGATGGTTTTCAAACTATTAAAGGCTAAAATTCACGAATTATCTTTTAGGTCTTTCTTTAGTACTTTTTAGGTCGGTTTCCGGAGCCGATTAGGATACTTGAAGGCCAAGCAAAGTAAACCTATATAAATAGGTATTAGGCCTTTCATCATATCATATAATCTCATATCACAATCTAGGATTTACCCCTTTAGGGGGAAACCGCCATTATTCATCTTCTTTGTAATATTGGTAGCTAAATCCTTTTTTTTTTTATTAAGGATGAATTCAATGTTCTAAGATTGAAGCTTTGTATTAATACAAATCTATTTGAAGTTTTAATCATCATCGTTTTTTTTCATTAAATCTAGGGTTTATGATTGATTTGGGTGTGCAACTAGATTAGTCTATTGATCTTTCTATTGCTAGTAGAGAGTTGAGCGATACGTAATTGTCATGCATCTCCTACACAAGTAGAAAACATGAGACCTTGCAAAGGGATTCTGTTAAAAAATCGTGTGTGTAAACAACACCAGTAAGTGAACCGAGCATACTGAGTTTAACTGCTGGAATCAAACCTAAATTCACAAACCCTAAAGCATTCGATAGAGTTACACCTTGTAAGTGTACCACAAAGCGACTCAGTTGGATAGAATCTGGTGACTAAGCGTACCTGTTATCCGGTGATACAAGGAGTTTTGTGGATAGCTAAGAGTATCTGTTATCCTACGGTTGGTGATGAATGGTTCCAATGGAAGATATATAAGTATTTTGATACTGTTAACTCTTGGTAACGACGAAGGATTCCTTAATCATCTCCTTTCTTCTTATTGTCTTTATATTTATCTTAAAACTAATCACCCTTTGTTATTTACTTTGTTTTATAGATCAAATAACATATCAATTACACAGCTCTCAGTGGGAACGATCCTTACTACCGCTATATTACCAGTTAATTAGTGGGAAATATCTTTACTAATTTGTTGAGCCTACGACATCCCATACACGGACAAACTTGGAAACTTCAAATTCAATTTATTAATTTTAGCAAGGGAATACATCAAACGGGCATGCATGAGGAAACAAGAAGAAATGTCAACATAGGATAAGTCAAGGACATAATATCTCTTATCATTAGTGGAGGAATATAATTAGCATTATGACCTTCTTTCCTTGCATGGAAACTCCTAATAGGCATGAGAATAATGACAAATGAGGATCTTTCCTTGCATGCATGAAATGATCCAGGTCATGTGCTCATTTTCTACTTACGGGAGATTTGGAGAATTAATTGATTTGGTGAGTAAATGAAGAAAAAAAATCTTTTGTATTCATGGAAAGAGTGTGATGCTTCCTATATAAAATCGACCATTCATGGGGGAGGTGGGGGAACCGACACCATTATAGTTTTAGATGGTTTCTTTTGGAAAAAAATTTGAACTCGCACTGCGAGTTCAAAAAAGAATTCGCAGCCTAATAACCCTTAGATAAGGGAGATCTGACATCATCAAACTGAGGATTTAACCCCAGTTAGATAAAACCGAATTTTATGTAATATTCGGTATCTTTAATTTTTCATATATATACTACATTTTTTTGAGGAGAAGTATACATTTTTTCGCATATCTTTATGACGCCAAGTTATATCCCACTTTGACGAACACCTTTGTGTCGAAGCTACTGCAACTAAATGTCTTTTGTGTTCTGAGCATATGGATTCTTAGTTATTACTAGTGCTGGTGATATTAATAATTCAATCCAACCAATGAAGCTGTGAAGAGCGAGTAGTACTACCAGGTCACTGATACTACTTTGGCTTGTCCCTGACCCCTCATCATCTAGCTAGTATAAACTAGTTCTTTATACAATGTACGGTACTTCATCAAACCATGCTAGCTAGATGATAAGAAAAAATATGGCAGGACAAAGAAACACAATAGATTACCCACAGTACTTAGAGGTTTTTACCTCGTTGATTCTAAATTTCTGTTGATATATATACTGATATCTCAGTGGTTTAGTCCACCTTTATGTATTCATGTATACCATTAAACCAATATTATTAACTTGCTATAGTAATTGTTATCAGAGAAGAGAACGTGATTTGGGATCGTTTGTAGTACTAGAACACAAATGTAATGAAATCAAATCAAGATATATTTATTATCATTGAAAATTACGTGTAGTACTAGGTTCATAAGATGTCTTAAGAAGATTTCGTTTCTGTGATTTCATTTCTGCAAGTAAAGTTATTATTTGGTTATTATAGGAAATATAAGGATATCGATCAGACAGTTCAACACTCGATCAAATATTATTTAGTAAAGGGAAGAAAATGGATTCTACTTCAACACTCGATCAAAGCCAAAGACTCAATTTCAAGTTATGAATCAAGCCGACAAACAAAGAAATATAAGGATATCGATCAGACAGTTCTCTGCGGCATCAAGATACGAAGGACCGAATAGTAACTTCAATCAACTGCATCAAACACCTCTACCACCAATTAAGTTTCTATGGACATTGTTATGTCCATCAAACGTACAGCTTTTCTTGCGGAAAGCATTGACCGGAGGCCTTTCGACCTTCGACTTCAACATCCGCCCAAGATGCACTATTGATCTGAAGACTACTATCATGCTCCAACGTCAGGTTGCTGCTGATTCATGGCTTATCAATCAAACTGTAATTGATGAATCTTGGGGTTTTATCTGCCCTCATGTAATATTCCCTTAATAGTTCAATAAAATTCATGCTTCAAAAAAAAAAAAAAAAAAAAAAAAAAAAAAGGATATTAAAATTTTACTGCTTCCCAAAGAAAGAGATGCAAAAAAAAAAAAAAAAAAACCTATTTGGCGCCAAATTAGGGATTGGGTGGGAGGTTCTGGTATCAGATTTTTTCAAAATATATAGCGGAGACTTGAGAAACGGAATATCACATAAAATTCGGTTTATCTAACTGGGGTTAAATCCTCAGTTTGATGATGTCAGATCTCCCTTATCCGAGAGTTATTAGGCTGCGAATTCTTTTTCTGAACTCGCAGTGCGAGTTCAAAATTTTTTCCGTTTCTTTTGTT